>CM055102.1:46225819-46372360 GCA_029204225.1 Diphasiastrum complanatum
GGATGTATCTACTTAGTACTAGTCTTTCTATGACATGTTAAAGCCCAAAAACCCATAAAAAACACATTTTCAAAAAAAAACCCTAAAAAAGGTTCCCGTTTGAACCTGAACCTACTTGTTTAAAACGCGTTTCAAATGACGTACGAAAGGGGTTGAAAAGACATTGGACACATGTCAGCCTACTCATTTGCCTATGCGTCAAGGATTGCCAAGTGGTAAGTGTTGACTGTGCATGGAGTTTGCCATGTGTCGACATAGGAAGTGTCAGGGTTAAGGGATCCTTGAGGATTGTGTATAAGTGAGCCTAGAGAGAGACATTCCTCATCATTTTCTATGCAACAAAGGTTGGAGGAGGGCAAGGCAGCCAGCTCATAGACTGTCATGCTTGATCATGCTATGGACTTGTTGAGAATTGGAAAAGTTTCAGATTATGATCAACCAGTTTATTATATCCCTTATCTATATATATCTATATATATTTATATATGTATATATAAAGGAGGGTTGACTGCTTAATAGGATGTCATATGCCTCATTGGAACAACTTGGTCTAGTGTATGAGTGACACATGTCAAGAGTTGACCAATCAACATGGAACATGTCATATGCTCATTGGGTCATTTGGTCCAATATGCTCATGCTTAATGTGACCTACTCATTTGCCTATGCATCAGGGACTAGCCAAGTGGCAAGTGTCGATTGTGCATGCCTTGACGGTCGACGCACACGGTACACACCATAACAGTGACGATACACCGTATCCACCCATTCGTAGGGGTCACTACCGACCCACCCCCATGCACTGGGGTTACTGACACCATCATGCCCAAGTCAAGCCTCTGACAACGAGTCCCACCCATACCACCAGCCATTGCCCTCGATACATCTCCTGGCCTAGAGATGCATCCTGGCTACTGCACATGCTCTCCATCCACCAACTCTCGGGTAGACTGAGTGAATGGCAAAAGGGAACCCCACTGCTCTATAGGCATTGCATAGGGGGTCCCATCAAGCACGGTCACTTGTCCGGCAACACGTGACCACCTAGGATGGTGACCGGTGGCACTAAAACATGTCGATAATGCCAGACTTGTGTCCTCCCCCTTGTGAGGCCATCACTGAAGGGTGTACCAGTATGGTACAAAATAGTACGATTTATATTGCGAATAGAAGGAAGTGAGTTGGCACAGGCATATTTAAGATGATTATGGAGTTGGCTGCATTCACGTCATACTAGGGCTGTGTCTAGTACGATTGGAGGTTTTGGTTCTTATTTTGGGTTTTGTAGATAAAAAATAAAGGGTAAGCTGCAGTATGTAAGACCTTGGTGAGGAAGACCAAATTGGTGTTCAATGGTGGAGTTATATGGAAAATGCTGTAGAAAGGGAGGTTAATGAGTCTTGATAAACTAGAAATATATGGGTTTTCAAAACTATACCTTTGAACACTAGGGGGGGTAGATGGGAAGTAGAAGTAGAGGTAATAGTGAGTTTTGTTCCTTATTGGAACAAGAGAAATGAATGATCGAAAAGAGTAGTACGAGTGATGGTGAAGATAGTGATATGAGGAGGAAGAGAGAGTGACCCCCATGAGGCAGTCAACCACACTATGGCCACCACTGTGAGGAGAACAAGTGAAATCACCAGATAAAGGCCATCTTGAAATGCCTTAAAAAATGGCAAGCTCGTGTGCTTCTCCTAGTTGGAAAAATACTTCTCGTAATTTGTGATAGGTTCCTCTTCATCTGCTGAATGTCAAGATACCAAGATCATCACTATCCAATCCCCTGATACTTAAAGGGTCTTGTTCCACATCATGGAATGGTGTGTGACGTGATCCAATCCTGGCATTAAATCCCCTTACAGTAAATATGTCCTCTGTCAAAAAACCTGATCGATATCCACTGAAAGACTCGTGTACGATGAGCCATTACGAACTAAATATGAGGATGTAGTTGGTGGAAAACAGCACACAATGATATAGATGTCTCTGTCCAAGCCTATGGTCCTCCCATGAAGTCTAGTCCAAAGATACCTGGCCTGATCATCCTTGTGAATTACCTCTACTCCTCTCTGAATATCATCTCTATATAAGCATGCCACAGGATTGAGCCTACCAAGGTTTTGCCTTTTTGCATATCCAGCTGATTGCAGCTCCGCACGCTATCGTACATCCTCTAGTAATGGACTTGCTGTCATCTTTGCAGCTCGCCCAGCTCGCATCACTGTAGTGATGCAGCTCGAATCCTTTCTCTTCGTTTCTAGCTCTGTAGGTTAATCCAACATTCTGGGTACCCTTCAGATACTGTAGGATTCGTTTGGCCATTTTCCAATGTGCTAGACCAGGATTGGAACAGAATTGGCTCAATGCGTAGATAGAGAAGGCCAGATCAGGTCTGGTACAAATTGTTAAGTACATCAGACTACCGATTAAGTTCTGGTAGGGTATACCTGCCATCTTAAGTTCTTCCTCTTCTGTTTTTGGCAATCCTGTTTCGTGAGCTTGGCTCCAGCTATCATTGGTGTGGCTTTCTCTTCACAATCCATCATGTGGTATTGCTTAAGCACTTTTCTGGCGTATTCTGACTGACTCAAGTGCATTTCGCCATTTGTTCGATCTCTTCTGATCTCCAGCCCTAGGCATTTTGTTGCTTCTCCAAGATCTGTGATTTCGTAGTTTTCCGAAATCTGACTCTTCGTGTCTTTGATCAACATCAAGGAATTTCCTATCATGAGCGAATCATCCACGAAAATGGTCAGTATCACAAAATCCTTTCCTACTCTTTTGATGTAGACATTACAGTTTGGTTGAGTAGGATTGAAGTCTAGAGACTTCAGAAGACCATCAAGCTTTTTGTACCAGACTCTTGATGCCTGTTTTAGACCGTAGATGCATCTCTGCAATCGACAAACATATTGTCTGTTGTCGGGGTCTTCATAGCCTTCAGGTTGCTTCATGAAAATTCCTCCTCTAGATCTCCGTGGAGAAAGGCTGTTTTCACGTCAATCTGGTGAATTTCCAGATTGTACTGTGTGGCGTATGCAAGGAGCAGCCTTATGCTTGTCATATTGACCATGGGCGAATATGTGCGAAATAGTCGACACCATATCTCTGCGTGTAGCCCTTCGTGACAAGCCTTGCTTTGTAGCGGCCAATGGTGCCATCTGATTTCAGCTTCTTCTTGTACACCCATTTGCAGTCAACTACTTTTCTGTTTTCTGGCAGTGGCTCTAATGTCCATGCCTCGTTTCGCCTCATCGACTCGATCTCTTCTAACATTGCCTGTTTCCATAGTTCTCCCTCTGGACTCTGGATATGTTACGAGCTCGTAACCAGTGCCGAACCTAGAGAACACAAATAGGTCAGATACCACAGTCAGGGTCGTGTCCAGCGTACATGACCAACAGGGCAAGACAGTGTGAGTAGTGTGCCTCAGCATGGTCCATAGCCATGGCGGGCCTAACACAGCCTAGGGACCCCTGTCAGCAGGATAGGGCCCCCAGTTGGGTCCCGACGTGCAGTCGGCCACGTCAGTGCCACGTGGCCGACACTTGGCAGTAGCATGCTACCAGTCCTCACACTGGGCTAGGAGGGGCTTACTCTATATCAGGGAGTAGGCAAGGTTGGGTGGATCAGTTAGTGTTTGCCTTACTGTGGTGTTAGGATCTATTACACTGGTATCAGAGCATCTCCATCCTAGGGAGTTAGGAGCAGCAGAGTAAAAAAAGCTATCAGAAGATAGGAAGTGTTTCTCAGATTCTCAGAGAGGAATAGAGGAGGAGGATCGCTGTAGGAGCAGCCTTCAAACTTCTGATTTCCACTGAGAAATCACAGTAGCAAGGAGTCAGATTCCAAGTGTAGGCAACTCGCTGGAAAAACAGCTGTTTCTCACTGAGTTTAGAGGATTCTTCGTAGTTTTCCTAGCGAAATTAGAGAAGGAAGAAGCCAGCACCTCCATCGCTGTACAGCCAGAGACCTGCATCTGATTTCTAGGGGAAAAATTTACTTGTTCTCAGCGAGTTTCAAGCCAAAAAAGAGGAGGAGGGGCCAGCGCTGCCAGTACTTCTGAAAATCTGGTTTTTGGACAAGTTTTTGGTCCCAACGTCAGAGATTTGGAGCAAGAGGATTCCTACCAGATCAGCGAGTAGGAGACTTCTGAAATTTCAGAATTCAGAAGGGTTTTTGGACTTCAGAATTTGCCATTTTGTGGACAAATTGAGATGCTGTCAGACCAGCGAGGGGGGATAGCCAAAACTTTCAGATCTGGTTGCACATTTTCCAACCTCAAATCAGTGGAGGAAGAGCTGAAAGGGCTTTTCTTGATTCTCTCTGTGGAAGTACAGTCCTCAGAAACAGCTAAGTCATCTTTCCTTTTCCTTGTACAGTTGTAAATTAGTCTTTTAGACTTTTTTCCTTCAGAAGTTAAGGTAGCTCTCTTTCAGTCCGCAAAGATGACCACTCCTCAGGGACCTGATCAACCCCCAGAGAGAGGCTTCGACGAACTTGAAACAGAAGCCTTGGCTTACAAAAAAGGAAGGAACCCATGGAAGTAGAAGAACAGGAAACAGTTCGCCGAAGAACTCGACGAACTGGTTACCAAGGAGCAGTTCCTCCAATTGGTACAGAAGTGGATGAACTGAAGTTGGCATTAGCCAATTTCAAGTCAGTGTGGACGACTCGTTCGCTGAACTCAAAAACTTGGATTTTGAGTTCCGCGAAAGGAAGCCTTCCCTCCATCTTCTCAGTTATCCCCTTCTCCACTTCCATCAGTTTTGGGTGAGACTTTACGGTCTCACCCCAGTGTTTTTAAAGATTTAAAGCCCTCCTACTTTTAATGGGGAAGAGAAGGATAGAAATGCAGATATTCTACAAACCTTCCTCAGCAAATGGAAGAACATTCATGCTCTTAAACAGACCCCTGACCATTTGCAAGCTATTGAGGCCAGTCTTTTCCTTAGGGCCTATGGCCTATAAGTGGTGTTAAATCTCCAGGAGACTGGGCAGACTCCCCGGTCATGGAAAGCTTTTGAAGAAGCTTTCCCTAAGAGAATTTCTACCAGAAAATGAACTTGATAGAGCCTGGGAAGCCTGGGAAAGAACAGTAATGGATAAATCCCTCATCCAATATATCTCGCAGTATCGAGAAGCAATTTTAAAGATTAAAATTATGATGACTATCAAAAAATCAGGGGATTTGTCCGTGGCCTCAAAGATGAATATAAAGTAAAGGTCCAGAGAAACTCGCCTACTACCCCTTGAGCAAGCTCTCAGATATGCTCAAATCTATGATGATTCAGTGGGTAGGAAGAGGGCGAGACAACAGCCACTTTCTGAGCAGCCTTCTCAGAAAGACTTTCAATTTAAAAAGAAATTTTTAAAAGAAAGAAAGAAGATAAATTTAAAGGTGAAGCTCCTCAGAAACGCCCTTCACTCATACAGCCCTTAAAACCAGATGATTTTGAGAAAGCCAAACAAGAGCGTTTGTGCTTTGTGTGTATGGGCAAGGGACACACAGTCAGACAGTTGTCCCAAGGGGCCTTTCACTAAAAAAGATAAAAAAGATAAAAAACAAGTTCATCTTGTTCAGATTGTATGTTTCCCCAGTGACTCGGCAGCTTCCGAGATCAAAGTGTATCATGAAGATCATGAACACTGTTGCCAGCTGACCTCTGCAATGCTAGCGAGACCCTTCAGCTTTGGGCCGCATGACCCTAGTACGTATGCATGGGAAAGTTGGTAACCAGTCAGTAAGAGTCATGGTTGATGATGGGGCAACCCATAATTTCATCAACCACACCCTGGTTAAAAAGCTTAAACTACCAGAAGTACCTAGTCAGCATAGGTACATAGTTTCATTAGCTAAGGGTGAAGATAAAAAAATATGGGAAACTATGGTAAGTATGTTAAATCTTGGTATTCAGGGGTATCAGGATGAAATAAACTTTCAGATAATGCACCTGGATCGAACAGACATTGTTCTCGGGAGAGATTGGCTCTACAGTTTAGGACCTTCCTCCACAGAAACTATCAGGAGAACACCCTCAGCTTTCAGCATAAAGGCCGAGAGATCCAGTTGCATGGGGAGCATGATGTTCCCAACAGCCCTATGGTCTGCAGTTCAGAGCTCTGTCAGCTAATCGGAGACGAAGACCATCAGGTATTCTTATGTGACTTTCAGTTTATTCCTGAAGTTTCTATTTCCAGTTCTATTCAGCAGAAAATCAGTAAATTAGAAACTTTATTGTCTAAATTTAAAGATGTTTTTCCTGAAGATTTGCCACATGGTTTACCACCTAGCAGAGAGGTAGATCATGTAATAAACCTAGTACCAGGTACAACACCTGTTTCTAAACCTCCGTATCGAGTCAGCCGAACAGAGGATGAAGAAATAACTAGGCAAGTTAACAGACTATCTTGGAAAGGCCAAATTCAGACCAGTCGTTCACCATGGGCCTCACCAGTCCTATTGGTGAAAAAGAAAGAGGGGTCTATGCGTCTTTGCGTAGATTACAGAGCCCTCAATAAAGTCACAATTAAGAATAAATACCCTATGCCTCGGGCAGACGAGTTGTTTGATCAACTCGACGGGGCTAAGTTTTTCAGCAAAATAGACCTCAGATCGGGATATCATCAAGTCCCGTATAAAATTGGAAGATGTCTCGAAAACAGCTTTTAGACTCGTCACGGTCATTATGAGTTTAAGGTGATGCCATTTGGGCTCACAAATGCTCCAGCTACCTTTATGACCTTGATGAACAGTGTCCTCAGACCATACCTTGGGTAAGTTTGTAGTCGTATTTTTAGATGACATCCTCGTCTACAGCAAAACGAGGAAGGAGCATCTAAAACACCTCAGAAAGGTGTTTCGACTGCTCAGAAAGCATAAGCTTTATGCTAAACAATCCAAGTGTGAATTCTTCGTTGAAGAAGTAGCATATTTGGGTCACATTATCTCTTCAGATGGGATTAAGATGGACCCAAATAAGGTTAAAGCCATACTCAGTTGGTTGAGACCTCAGAATATTTTGGAACTTCAGATCTTTCTTGGTCTGGCAGGATATTATGAGTTCATTTGGGAGTCCGCACAACAGGAGAGCTTTGATGCTCTCAAAACAGCCTTAGCTACAGCACCAGTTTTAAAAGTCGTCGACCCCAATCAGCCATTTGTGGTCGAAACAGATGCTAGCGACTTTGCAGTGGGTGCTGTGCTAACTCAGGGTGGACGACCAGTTGCGTTCGAGAGTAAAAAACTCGAGCCAGCTCAGACTAGGTATAGTGCCTATGAAAAGGAACTCTTTTCTATAGTCCATGCCCTTAAGACTTGGAGGCATTATTTGTATGGTGCCAACTTTGAGGTCCTGACAGACCATGAGAGTCTCAGATACCTTTGCAATCAACCTGAGCTTAGAGGTCGGAAAGCTCGTTGGGCAGAGTTGATGCAAGAGTTTGACATGTCTATCAGATATAGACGTGGAAAATTCAATACAGTAGCAGATGCCCTTAGCAGAATGCCTATGATAAACGAGCTGAGTTTTACTCAGATTCGTAATGAGTTACTCAAGTCCTTGAGAGGAAATGCCAGCATGATGCATTCTTCTCTATTATCTGGAACTCACTCCAGAACAGACAGTTACAGACTCCAGAACCAGTTCCCGGGGTTGGTGCCAGTTCATCCAAGAATACGGCAGCTTCCGTTGAGGATGATGATGAGTCCGAGTATACGTCGTCAGATGACGTTGAGGATTCTGAGCCTGTATTACCCAAGCAAACCCCAGGATCTATTACAGGATAGCTTCTTGGTAAGTTGCTGGCTCTTCTGTGAAGCTGCAGTACTCGAACTTCATATCTTTGATCCATTGAAGATTGTCAGAATAGCGGTCTGGAGGTCTTCTTTGTCTTGTTGACGTTCGAGGTTCGTTTCATCGCTGCTCGAACATTTCTTGTTCGTGCGGTCGATCCTCTGTTTCCTGCTGCTCTGGAGTCTGGGGTCCTGCATTTTGATTTGATGACTGTCCTCGATCGCCCTCTTGAATAGGCAGCAGTGTGAAGATCTCATGGCCTCTTTCGTCTTTCAGTCTAGGAATGTGGACTCGTCGAACTTTACATCTCTGCTCGAAACATCGTGGTTGGATCGTAGAGTCTGTACACATGTGTTCCGTTCGAGTAGCCGACCATGATTGTTTGCTCGGATTTGTCATCGAGCCTTGCTTCTCTTTTCCTTTGGAATGTGCTTGAATGCTGCACATCCAAACACTCGTGCGTATGACAGATTAGGCTTTCTGCCTGTCCACATCTCGTATGGTGTTTTGTTCTCCAGCGCTGTCGTTGTAGATCTCTTCTGCAGGTGTATAGCTACAGCTATTGCTTCGGCCCAGAATTGGCCTGGCAATTGAGCCTGTGCTATCATGCATCTGGCTCCTTCGACTAGCGTTCTGTTTTTTCTTTCTGCCACACCGTTGTATTCTGGTGTGTATGCAGGAGTGAACTGGTGTTCAATCCCCTGTTCTTCGCAGAATCTTGAGAATTCTGTGCTTTTGTATTCACCTCCATTGTCAGATCTAAGGATCTGAATCAAATACTTCGGATTTCTTCTTCAAGTAGTAGATCGTGGTCATTCGGCTGTAATCATCTATGAACGTTAGAAAATATCTCGAACCTGAGAGCGAATCTGTTTTCATCGGTCCACACACATCATAGTGGACAAGCTCAAGAACTTCCTTGGCTCTTCTTCCTTCGTGTGTGAATGGATTCTGATGTTGCTTGCCTTTCTGACAAGCTTCACAGAACTCAGCCTCGGGCCTTGATATTTTGAGACCTGTGACAATGTCCTTTGTGCTCATGTCGTATAGGCTCCGCATGTTCAGATGATACATTCTCCTATGCCAGAGCTGATCTTCGTTTTCTAAAGCATTTAATATGCTATCAGAGTTGCTGATTATTTTGGCCTAGTAGAGATTTCCTTCTCTGCATCCGACCGTCAGCAACTTGTTTGTCGTCTTCTCGATCATACGGCAAGTGTTTCCGTGGAACAAAACTCGAATGCCTAGATCTGCCATCTTGGAGATAGATAGCAGATCTTTTTTGAGTGAGGGCACATAGAGTGCTCTTGGTAGCTCTGCTTGGCCTGACAGTGTTCGTTAGCTGTAGAGAAGCCGATGCCCCTTGACATCGTGTCTTCCATCGCCTAGAATCACCGCTCTGTTGTTTTCCAGTTCGCGAAAGTTGATCAAGATCTTCTTGTTGCAGGTTATGTGAGATGTTGCTCCTGAATCGATGACCACATCGTAGTCATGTTCGGAGTAGCTTGTCGAAGCTTTGTCGAGTATCGTGAAAGCTTCGTCACCTCTTTCTGCATCTTTAGATGATTCTGCAACGTTTGCCTTTTCAGCTTTGTTTTTTTTTTTTGGGTTGAATCTGCAGGCGTATGTAGAATGCCCTTTCTTCTTGCAGTGCATGCAAGGTATTGCTGGATTGAACCAACATTTGTTGGCCGTATGGCCTGGTTTGTGGCAGTGATCGCAGGAAGAAGATTGTTGATTCGAGGACTTCGTTTTCTTGAATCTTGGCTTGTTTTTGTTCCTCTTCTTTCCTTTCGTGAAGAGAGCCTTCTCTTGATCACTGCTTCCCTCTCCTTCGTCTCTCATCAGTCTCTCATCAGCGACAAGACTGATTGCTTTGTCGAATGTCATATCTGGTAGACTCAGTATGAGCATTCTCAGTGGCTGATAGGACGTCGATAGAGATTTCATGAAGTATATCAGCTGCTATGGTGCTGGGACCTGGTGCTCCTGTCCTGATGCAGCGAGTTGAGCGAAGATCGTTCTGATCTTCTCAACGTGCTGATCTAACTGGTTGCCATCCCACCGTATTGATTGCAGCTGATTGTGAAGGTGCATGACTGAAGCTGCAGTCTTCACTTCATACTTCTGCTTTAATCTTTCCCATGCTGCATGGCTGCTTTTGCAGTCTTCAATCTGCATGAGTAGATCTTCATTTATGGACGAAACGATGATCGCCATTGTGCGCTCATCCTTTCTGATCCATTCAGCTCTCCTCGGGTCTCCCTTTGGAGGCTGCACCTCTGAGAGCTCGGTCACCGACCAGATGCCTTCGCCCTTCAGGAGTGTTTTGATTTTGAATTTCCAGAGTCTGTAATTTGCGCCATCAAGACTGATTGCTACTCTGGTCTGGATCGTCGTAGCCATATTATGTTGTTTGGAAGAATCACTGCTGGGATATCAGTAGTGACAACCTGTTGGCTTTGATACCATGTCGCAGAAGCACGTGTGTGGGACTGATTCGTATTCGTCCTCTTCGTCTTCTTTATCGCGATCAATCTTCTGTCTTCAAATTGTCTTTTTGTGCGGAAGCTCTTACAGGATCCCAGACACTCGACTACGCATCACAGGACATTTTATTCTAGCAATCATGATACACAGCACAAGACGAGATGTTCGAAAAATAGAGTGACTGTATTATCAGTTTTAAATTTAGAGTGAATTCGTCAGTGTCTCGCTCGTTGGCGGAATGACATTCTACTCTTTCGCTGTGTTCTGCTCGTTGGCAGACTTTCATGCACAGCTATGGTGTCTTTACTTTCCTTACTCTATTCGCTACGTCTCTCTCTGTCTCTTACAGATCTCTGTATTCACATCCTATTGTTATGATCCAGAGAGGATCGTTTATACCTCCACTATGTGGAGTTTACAAGATAGCTTAACGTCGAATCACATGACTAGTTAACGCTAATCAACTAGTTAGTTAGTCTCCGTCGTTGCTACTCGTTTCAGCTGGGCATGAAGCCCGTTGAGCTGCCAGCTGGCAGCGTGAAAGTTTTTTTCTTCGTCTGATTCGTAATCTCCCGTTTGCTTTCGTTCTTTTCGTTTCTTTTCGTAGTTTTCGTTTCGCGTCCCTTTTGCGGTTTGCTGGTGTGTTTGCAATTTGCGATTGATTCACGAATCGTTCGTGCTTTGAGTCAAAGACACGTTGACTGTCGCGAATCGTTCTCATTCGACCTTCGTGTCTTGTTCGTGCTGCGACAAAGTTGCAGGAGTTCACCATTTCTGACATCAAACAAGTTACACTTACTTAGGGCATCCTTAATGTACTTCCTGAAGCAAAACCGCTCGAGACTAACAATGAAGCATTACCCTTACGAAGTCTAGCCGTGGCGGCGTGTGGCATACTGCAACCAGGTTCAGTGAAGGAAATCCCCAAATAAGTATGGGAGGATATCACTTTGAATGCTTGTCCCCCTAGAGTGAACACTGCCGCTGCATAAAGGTCCTGGAGGTATTAAAGATTATGATTTGGGTTTTCTTGGTATGTTGAGGAAAATGTAGGATCGAATATGGATGATTCCGAGATGAAGATGGTGGAATGAACGATCCAAAATGGACAATAACGGTCACGTAACATAAGGCTCTGGGGAATGAGCCTTTCCCCTCGGTGCAATGTACTACGCCTATCAGATTTGAGTCTAGAATTATGTTGGACTCTACTTGATCCAGAATTTGAAATCGTAAGGATCTATCCAATTGATTATGTAGCCATACACAAAATTAATTGATGTGCGGAAGTGGAAACAACAGACAGTTCGACGAATCAATACAAGAGCAGCATTACATAGAAGGATGAATCAGAGAAGCATACATTCAATGTTGACATGATTTTGAACCAATAAGACATTAAGATTGAATCTAGAAAGTAGCATGTACAAATCAGCCGAAAATGCTGAGCACAAGTCAATAGCAGTGATAACTGCGTGCCCAAAACTAAATCTGATTTACAGTGGCTACGATGGCACGAAGATCATATGGTAGCTTTACGTTGACTATCTCTCTGTCATGAACTGAGCGGATGTGCTGCATCGAAGCTACATCAATAAGTTGCATCTATTGCATCATCTGCATTATTGGCATCATCTCACTTTTATAGACAGAAATGTTATAACAAGAAATAATTAAAAGAATGGATTAGTTCCTAATGCTAGTCGTAAGCCTTATTGCAGTTGTATGTCAATGTTTGCCACATCGTTCGTAGGATCTTCGTTAGAAAGATGCCATCTCTTGGTAGTTGCTTGTATGTCGTATTCTTTTCGTGATGCTTCGTAGAGGGATTTCTTATGTGCTTTATACGGGCATTGTTCGTAATGCCTCGTAACAGGTTTCCTTACGGGCAATAATTGTAGTGCCTCGTAACAAGTTTCCTTACGGGCTTGTTACGGGCAATAGTCATAGTGCCTCGTAACAGGTTTCCTTATGGGTTTCTTATGGGCAACAACCATTATGCCTCGTAAGCGGAAGCCTTATGGGTTCCATATGTTTTACTTACGGCAACAACTTCATCTTTTGATGAAGTTCAAAGACTTTAATTCGTAAGCTTGTGCATTGATTGCATGAATGGAACTAGATTAACTTATTGGATTTAGGGAGAGAAGGGAAAATTTCAACACCCATCCTTAATCTGGATCCATGCTTGCCTTGATCTTCAAATTTAACAATGCACAAAATCTGTTGAGTGCATTTGTGCTCACCTCCTTTGTGAAATCATCCGTTGTCATGTATTGCGTTGGATAGTACTCCAAGCTTACCTCTTCCTTGGGAATCTTGCTCATGACGTAGTGACATTTAATGTGCTTACTCCTAGAATGCACATATGAGGCTCAATGCACATCCTAGAATGCTGATACAATAATGAGCAATTGGAAAGGTGTACTCTGTCCATTAACGTCGGCTGATTATCCAATCCTTGGTCTTGTCCGGAGTAGCAACATCTTCTGATTTGCTGTTGGTAGGCTGTTCGTCTATAAAGGTATTCGAACCTTAGACTGGAATTGTCATAATGGCAGGAGCTGTTGATTCATCTGGAATTGTGCTCTTGGCTTTAAGGTCGATAAATTGATCCTCAATAAAATTGACATCTCTGCTGAAGAAAATCTTTGATGTATCGAGATCATACAATTATAGGTTCTGGAGGAAGAAGCGTAACCAATGAAGATGGATTTGATGCTGTTGGAGTCCAACTTTTGACTAGTCTCTTTCGGAATCTATGTGTGAGCAGTGCATCCGAACACTTTGAGGTTCTTCAATGAAGGTCCAAATTTTGTAAGACATTTTACCTGAGATGCCTTTAGTCGACAAAACATCTGTTCTGAATGTAGGTTGTTGTAGTGGATACAGCTTCAACCCAAAAGCATTTAGGCAGTGATGCGTGAGCAAGCATACAGTTAGCTTATTCGACTAAGGTTCGATTCTTCCTTTCAGCAAGAAAATTGGACTGAGCCGAATTCGGAGTGATGAATTGTTGCTCAATGCCTTGGCTAGGGCAATACTCCTTGAATTCGGTCGAGATGTATTTTCCACCGTTGTCTGACCTCAGTGCTTTGATTCTTTTGCTAGTTTCCCTCTCAGCTCGCTCCTTGAATGCTCTGAAGAGGTTGAAAGCCTTTGATGTATGCTTGATGAAATATATAGCTGTTCTTCTTGAGTATTCATTAATGAACGTATTAAAGTATCTGGCACCTCTCAATTATAAGGTGTGCATTGGGCCTCATATGTCTATATGAACAACGTCTAACAAATCTTTAGCTATATGCTGACTAGACATGTTCGTAACAGATGCGTGATTCAAATATCCAAGCCTATAGTGCCAAAGCAATCCTTTATTGATATGAGTAGGAGAACAACAATGACTCAGTCTATACACTCTTTCTGAGTGTAAGGATCTTATTTATATCGACAATTTCATATTGACCAAATTTAAATTCTATTCTATGTCCTAAATCCGTAATTATTAAGACAAAAAGCATATTCGTAGAAAGATTACGTACGTAAAGAACTTTAGAGGGTAGTTTTGATTAATCGTTTTGGAAGCATAATCTTACGGTGCCTTCACTTTCGATAGCATGTGTGCTGTTGTTGCCAAGGTGAACAAACCTTTTGGTATCGTAAGGCGTACAGGATTGGAAGCATTCAATACGACTGGCCATGTGTTGAGTGGCTCCGGAATGTAGAAACCAAGCACCATTGTCTTGTGCTTTCTGATCACTGATCATGAATGCGTCTTCATCCAGCATCTTCATCCACTTCTTGACTGGAGACATGAGATGTTTCAGCAACTGCATTCGCTGATTGATTCGATTGCTTCTTGCTATTGTTCTTAGCCTTTAGTACTCTGCAATCTTGAATCTCGTGGTTGGTGCGCTTGCAATACTTGCAGAAAATCTTCTTTGTTTGTGGATTTGATGATTGATCTTGAGTCGGCTTCTAATTCGATTGGTTCGAGCCTTTCTTCTTCTGCTTTGAGCCTCTGTTTGCATATAGAGCGTGCGAGTTTGAGTTTGAAGAGGTGGAAGCACCATTCCTTGAAAATTTTTGAGGTGCAAAATAACGGACCAAGCAAGATAATTTTTTCTTAGCTTTTACAAATTTCACCCATATGTGTTGGTTTTTTAATCTTTTTTGATAGCTTTTATAGAGTCCTCCAAAGAATCTCTGATATAACAAGCCACTCCACGAAATACAATTTCTCCACATTATACAATTTTAAAAGAGAATTTTTCTTCTCCATGTAGAGTACAATCTACATAAGTTATAGAGTGAGAGCGAGAAAATGCAGCTGCCTGAACCATCTGCCAGAGAGAGAAAATACAGTTGCCTGAACTGTCTGCAAGAGAGAGTGCCTGCGGAAGAACTGTTTGCTAGAGAGAACATCCACCTGAACTGTCTGCTAGAGAGAGAGCCTGCGGAAGAACTGTTCAGTAAGAGAGAAAATCCACCTGACCTGTCTGCTGCCTTCTGCCTGGAGAGAGAGAGAGAGAGAATTAGAATTAGAATTATTATTATTAACGTCTTTTGGTGCCCAGGGGCACATAAGACAAAAGAGAGTACAAAATGTGAGAAGCATTGTCCGCATAAGGACTTATTTACCAATGAAAAGACAGTAAAACTAAAATTAAAATATCGATCTCTCTGTCTCTAAGAGAAAAAGTATCCAAGCTTGACCACCAGCTGGTGAGGGTACAAAGCAAGAGCTTAACCACCTGCTCCGCGGAGGAAACTAGCTACGAGCAAGCCGAAAGTAATGAGTGATGGTAGTAGTGGGTCGTGATGTAGGCTGGTGGGAGGCGTATGAAGATCTAGTAGCACTGGATCGAGCCGAAACTCTCTGTGTCTTCGATCTTCGGACGGGGACGTCAAAATCCGCAACCGAAATATCCACTCTGTCTCGCTTATGGAAGAACTGAGTAATGTGAGCCTGACTGGAATCCATATCTGAGAGCGTAGGTAGAAGTGAAGCTCGTAAAATATACATCTCTCTCAAAAGAAGACCCACACATCTAGCGTCTGGATACTCGAGGAAGGAGCTCAACGTGAGGGGAATATCTCGGTATAAACAATGGTATCGTCCTCTAATCTCATAGTATACTGGGCAGCGAAAGATGAAATGAAACTCATCTTCCACCTCCTGAAGAGAACAGAGCTGACATATCCGCTGCAATCTGGGAGTGTCTGTGTATCTACCTGTCTCGATAGCAAGCTGATGAGAAGAGACTCGAAGCTGTCCTATACGATATCTCAGACCAAAAGATAGCGTCTGTGTAAGATAAACTGGAAGAATAGGCAAGCCCGAAACGTCCAGCCGTAAAAGATGTGTGCCATAATAATGTAGCTTGACCCTATCTGGATCAGGATGTGACCATATAGTGCGTATGTAGCTCCGGTAGATCTGCTGTCTGATATAAGCATGGGTTCCATTCGGAAGATCAAGTGCGGATAAACCCCAAGTCTGAAGAAGGGCTGAGACACTGCGATACCAAGAGTGCTTGGCTCCCTGATCCGCAATGGTACAAGATGAAGTGAGAGCAGCAACAATGTATCTGGAGGTATCTAGATCTGATACCCTGTGAAGAAAGGTGATGATCTGAAACATAGCACCAACAACTAATGGAGGAGAAGCAAACTCGGCTAGTATGATATCATGTGGTACTGAGGGCTTAGCCCGGATTATCCTACTGAGCATGAGAATCTGGATACGAGTAAGATCTCTCCATGTATCGCGTGATAAATTAGGGCACCAAGTCTCAGCCGAATATAGCACAACTGGGGAGACAGTAGCAGAAAATAGTAGGCATCTGGTAGCAGGATCCTGCACATAATAAGTAGAGCAAAATCTCTCCATATGCACAAGAGCGGTATGCCCCTTGCGGAGCCTGGCGGTGGCTGCTGGTCGAAAAGTGAGTAGCGGACCAGAGAAAAGAACTCCCAAATAGGTG
The DNA here is from genome assembly GCA_029204225.1 of Diphasiastrum complanatum. NCBI lineage: Eukaryota > Viridiplantae > Streptophyta > Lycopodiopsida > Lycopodiales > Lycopodiaceae > Diphasiastrum > Diphasiastrum complanatum. The sequence continues at coordinate 46,242,096 of CM055102.1, forward strand.
TAGGAGGTCACGATCTCAATCGGTAGCCCGTCATAATAGAAAATCACATCTCTCGTATGCTGTCTGTTGGTGTTAAACACCATAATCTTAGTCTTCTTAAGGTTAACCGTCAATCCCCAACGCTGGCAAAAGTGATGTAAAGCAGAAAGGTGACTCTGTAAACCAGCTGCAGAGGATGAGAGGAGAACCACATCATCAGCGTACAAGAGAATGGGGATAATAATGTCTGCTAGGGGACAGCCCTCTCCACCTTCCTCGCGAATAATCCGCTCGAGGTCATCTATATATAGTGCAAAAAGAGTGGGTGATAAGGGGCAACCCTGCTTCACACCAATGGTAGAATGTATCTGTGAGGACCAGCCACTACCATCTCTGAAACGTGCCAAGACTCGCTCATATAAAGTAATGATCGCAGCAATAGTATCCTCTGAAAAGCCAAGTGAAGACAGTCTCTGGAAAAGAAGATGTCGTGGAACAGAGTCAAAAGCTTTGCGAAAATCCACAAAGCAACAGTAAATTCTCTGTTTCCGATGTCGAGCCTCCTCAATAATGCATCTCAAAATGAAGATCTGGTCTGAAGTAGAATATCCCGGTCTGAAACTAGCTTGACCCATAGCGTGTAAACCCTCAGTTTCAGCAAAAGATCCAGTAACTGTCTGTGGTATAGAGCCATATATCTTAGCGAGAGTGTGGCCAATCATAATGGTGCGGTAGTTTCCTACATTCATGGGATCACCTGCCTTGAGGATGGGGTGAAGGATATTAGTACACCAAGCCGTAGGAAAACCAGAAGTAACAGCTGTGTTAAAAACATGAGCAATGTAAGGGGAGATGAGATGTGCTATGGGCTTTAGGAAGTCTACACTTAAGGAGTCATAGTCAGTGGCTTTATTTAGTTTGGCATGTTTAATGGCGTTTTCAACCATGTCAGGGGTGAAAAGTGAGCAGTGGTCAGGTCTCGGTGAGAGTGAGGTAGGAGGAGAGTCCGTGGTATATAACTCCGTGGCATACTCGATCCAGGATTCGATGGCTATGGGGGCCAATGTTGAAGAGTGTCTGGTGAAATGTTTCCAGAAAAAAGAGGAGGAGGGTGAATCTAAAGAGTTGATCATTTTTTGGCAGAGTGATTGTAGGTACTTGATCTTCTTTGTTCTGGTGGTTCTATGATATTCTTTCTGGCATTGTTTGAGTGTGGCAGGGGAGTGTGACCTGGCATATGTCACATGATTGTGAAGAGAGCGGCATTCTGCATCATACCATCTGTTGTGAACACTTTTGTGAGATGATGTCGTTTTGGTGGGGAAGGATGAGGAAGCAGCAGCTAAGAGGGATGTAGAGAGAAAAGTGGCTTGCTGGTCAATTGGTGCCATGAACGGGAAGTTAGCGAGTAGTTGGGATAAGATTGTGGTGTAATTAGTGAATCCAGATTGGGTGAAAGGAATACGTTTATGAGTGGGAAGAGAGCAAGAAACTTGCAAAGAAGAGGTTATGTGACCAAGTGAGATGTGTAAGAGTGAGTGATCGGAAATGGTAGGGGGTGTAATGGAGAAATCAGAAATGTGAGAGATCAAAGCAGGTGATCCAATGAAGTAGTCGACCACACTATGTCCTCCACCATGAGGATAGCATGTATATGCTGATGAGGAAGGCCACTGTGTGAGGCCATTCAAAATGGCAAGAGCGTGTGTCTCTGCTAGAGTGATCAACTGCTCCCCGAAAGATGTAGCTGGAGTGTCTGCATCCTGTGATACCCGGTCTAGCCCCATATCCAAAGGGTAAAGCCTGAGAAGATCCGTAGCTGCATGAAATTCGGTTTGTCTAGAGCTTGTGCGAGCGTTGAAATCACCTGCTAGTAAAATGGAACCCTGCTGAGAAAAGATAGCAATATCATCTGAGAGAGCCTGAAAAGGGTCCCCGCCAAACTCAGCAAACACTGAGGTCTGTGGAGCAAAATAGCATACAGCTATATAGATGTCCTGAGGTAATCCCAATAGTGAGCCAATAATGTGTAACCAAATATAGCGAGCGTATGGATCTTGTTTAACCATCTGAACTGTGGCGTCTCTGTATAAACAAGCTACTCCTCCAGATCCTCGACAAGTTTTTCCCCTAACAAATGGACGAAAAGCAGAATGCCAAGAGTACTCCTGTATATTTGGAAGAGGATGATATAAGGACTCATGAGTTTCAGCCAACAACAAAATGTCGCATTTTCTAATAAAATCAGCAAAGTCTCCGGCTGATGACGAAGATAAAAAACCATTACAATTCCAGAAGCCAAGTCTCAAATTGGTAGGGGATCTCGGGTAGCTTCTATATCCGGGGGCCCCTAGTTCCTATTGTGGAAGGTCGAAAAATCTCGGTTTCCCGTCAATAAAAACAACCCTTTGCCCTTTCTCTTTCGCTTCAAGGATAATCTTTTTTCTTGCCAACCATTGAGTATTTGTTAAGTCATCATCCATATAAATGAAAGTACCTTTAAGCTTTGCCCTAAGCCGAAGGGCAGCATTGCGTTGTGAAAGCGAGCGGAACTTGATAAACAAAACATTGTCATCAAATTTACTACGCCAAGCAGTATCAAAACCATCAGCCACATGAGATAACTTGGAAATGAGCAAATCCGTAGCTTCTTCCAACGGTTTTCCACCATTGGCAATGCCTCTTACTCTAATGTTAAAGGCTTTTTTGGCCCTTCTGGCTTGTTCACCCAAAACTGTCTCCAAATCGTTTTCCTTCGGAACCTTCGGAAAAGATGAAATCTGAGAGTGATTACCTTGCTTAAGGATCGATGTCGTTTCTTCAACCTGTTTTGCGAGTGATGAGAGTTTGCTGCCCATATCATCCGGTTTGAAGAGTGCTGCCCACGTTTTCGTCTCCTCGACTTGTTTCTCCAAGCTATTGATCTTGTTGGAAGTCTCCTCCAAGGCACTTTTTTCTGCAATTCGTTGCTTAAGATATATATTTTCTTGCTCAAGCTGCTCCACACGTTCCGTGACACCAAAAAGATCCTTAGCTAACTTGCTATTTTCAGCTTCAAAGAGGTGTAGTTGTTTCTTAAGTCCAAGAATTTCTTGTCGGATAAAACTAAGATCATAAGCAAAAAGACTTTCGGTAGGTTTGGAAGGAGTGTAGTCAATGGCAGCCATGTTGACAGGAATGTCACTAGTTTCTATCACCGAAGACGGCTCCTCCATCACTACCGGTGATGGGGGGGTGTCCAACAGGGAGGGGGGTGTAAGAACACCCCCCTTTTTCTTAGGTGCCATAGGAGGCGGTAAGCAGATGGAGGACAGTGTAGACAAACGGCCAGAGAGAGAGAGATCAAATACTTTCCTACTATTGCAAGGTATCCGCAGCTTTAGTGTGCAGGATTGGATTGTTTCCCAATAGCTAAATTGAATTGGAGCGTATGATATGACAATGGTGATCTGTCATCTGCACGTGGAAACAAGATCTAGGAGAATATGCCTCCTCCACAAACTGGCTTCCACTCACTTCTGCTCACTTTGGTTGACATTAGCAGCGATGGTAGTTGCAATTCCGCTCACTTTCGCTCAGGAGTTCCGCTCAGCCCATAACCGCTCAGCTTACTTCCGTCTGACTTGCGCGCTCAGCCCCTAACCACTCAGCTCACTTCTGAGTTTTTTATTGCAACCAATGTCATGTTTCTTAACTTTCAGTGCCACATAAACATGTGAGTTTGTTCTTGTAGCCAGGAGTCCATGATTTTGGTTCCCTATGAAGGCAAATTTCCTTCTATCAAAACTCTAGCTGCCTTTCTATAAAAGTTACTTCTAATTCTAGCATTTGACATTAGTTGACTTTTTTTGATTGGATTCTTTTCTGTAACGTTGTACTAGATGAAATGTTTGGAAGGCATTTCTGGGTTGAACCAGAATGAGTCTCTGGGTTATTGTCGGAATTTCCGCAGTCCTTTGTTTGACACTTTCCGTGGTGCCTTTGTTGTTTTGGAAAAATCAGTTCAAAGCAGCTCGAAGTATGGCAGAAAGAAAAGTTATTGGAAAGGATCGTATCATCTATACGACCCAGAGAGATCTTGCTGATCAAGATTATGATGTTCAAGAATGGGAGCGCAAGCTGAAAGAGAGAGAAGTACAATAACTTATCTTCCATGTTGTCTGACATGATCATGCAATGTAAAGGTGTACACAACCATTATTTCATACATAATCATAAGTCATGACCTAGGTCATGCCAATAAACTTGTAGCAAGATAATTGTAGCAATAAACTTCACTCTCACTTGTAGCAAGATCATTGTTAGAATGTGAATTCATTTGAATAGAGGTTCTAGCACCCAAAAGGGTCTCCCTTTCGAGATCTCCAATTTACCAACCAGGCCATTATTTGGTCCTTGAGGTTGTTTCACAAAAGTGCATACGTATAATAGTTGTTAGCAAAGCCTTCAATTGAAGGTTTTAATGGTTTCAAAGTTGCACCATTGCTAGTATTTAGAGATAAGACTTATTGACATTATGCATGTATTGTTCTCTAAGAGGAGTAATGTGTACATTAGCACAACAAGAGCAAAATTCCTCGGAAATCTATTCATCCATCTACAATCCAATCCCACTGGAAGAGTAGGGATGAAAAGAATGTAGCAGAGCCTTGGATGGTCAGTACATAGTGTTTTGGTATGTTTTTATTACATGTAGGAAATTTTTTTTCTAACATAGTACTAAATGTTAAGATGTATGTAACCATGCAATGGTTGATGTCAGCTGTTATGTACAAACTCTGATGCTATGCTAGAATGTCCAAATGCTGTGCAAAAGTTTTACTTGGATTTGTAAGATTGGTGATACCTGTCATTTTCAAAAGGCATTGTTTTTTCTTATGGACAATATCAAAGAAATACATTCTACTAAACAGGTAGTCAAAATAATGTACAAGTGCACAGACATGTTGATAACTGCTTCTAATCACAGCTCTAATTGCTTACGTGCATTATAGCTATTTTCATATAGCTTCATGACCATGCACAATAAGCTTGCATGTTCTTCTTATACGAGTTTAGACATTTTGTGAGTAAATGAAATGTGAGTGCTTTTTTGCATAATCTATTACTCATGGCTAGCTAAACACAAATGGAATTTCCAGAATATGGGGAATATTGAAATCTATGTTAGTGGATTTATCAATGGACATGTCTCATAAAAACTCTCAGCTGCATAGAAAGAAACATTGAACTTCACATTTACAGATGTACCAAAATAGCGATCTGTAAAAGTTGCATCAGGCATGTCTAACTTAAGGATATCAACTTTCAACTAGAATTCTACAACATTAGCAACTCTTAAAATCAGGTCAACATGCTTAATGCTATTGAACCGATACAAATGAAAGGATAGTACATCCCCATCACACAATTAAGGAGTGTCGCCTAGTCTGATAGACTATCAATGATGCCAAGATTGTCTGTGCACTAGAAATAATTACATACGATCGCACTTAGTTGCTTCACAATACCATCAATCAACAACTTGAATGAATATAATTTTCAAAGTATCCCATCTACGTATTTAATTCCATACGGTGAACAAAAAAGATATTTCAATTTATGAATCAAAATATCCAAAATGTAAATCAAATGATGGGGAAGTTTTCTAAAACCCACCATTTTTGGAAGTCATTAAAATCCCATTGTTTCATCTCTTCAACATCGTTGTCAGAGTCCTGGACGATTTTGCAAACCATCAAATAGTAAAAAGAATTTAACAAATGCATTTGTGAAATACACTCATTTTATCTATTTGTCACATAATCCAAAAATCACCTAATCGAAGTCCATTGCAATGGAGTGTCTATCGATGTTGGTACATGGATATGATGTTCCATCGCATACAAGAACTGGACTCACCACCACTCTAGAAGCCCGACAACATAGCTCCACCAAAAAATGAATGAGATGTGGTTTTTTTTTTTTTTTTTTTCCATCCCACCTCGCGTTGGTCGTGATGGTCATTGAATCAACTGGATAATTCGATGTAGGGTAGTGGTGCACCCAACTTATTATCTATCATGCTTGAAAATAGTGATGGATTGATTGTATAAGAATCTCTCATTGGAGTTGTAAGAGATGCATCAAGATGACATAGAATATAAACGCCCAACATATATACCTACACTAAACAATGTATACAAATTTATTTCTCAAAAACATGCATAAATATGGTGCATTATAAAAAAGTAACAAAAATACTATAACAAGATACCCGAATATGCGTAGTGGCGATTTCGAACTTATTAACTCCACAAAACATAATGTTTTTTTAGCATTCTCAATTTACATTTTCTACCAAGTGTTGAAAGTATAGTGTTTACGTGAAGATTTGACAAAATCTAGCTTGATTATTTTGTAATTTCATGTACGTAGTGAAATGTCACATGTGTGGAGCATGGTCCCACGTGTGGAGGGTAGTCAAAATTACTTTAGTTCATTTATGACGAGTTTGAATAGTCAATAGGCATTAATCTTGAGGTTTGCTCTATCAAAACCACCCATTGTACACCTGTAATTAAGTGGTTAGGCCAATTTTAGACTTGGATTAGGTCATGATAGTGTAGGTTGCTTACACTTACATTGAGTTTTTTGGAGAGATCTTGATTCTACACATAGAGTTTTTCTCATACTCTCTCTCTACTCGAGACCATGTATTATCTCTCTACCCGAGAGCAAGCCACTTTTGTACTCAGTTTTTTCCATCACTTAGAACATTTTCCGCCGACCTTTGGCCTTTTCACACTTTTTGCACTTTTCCGAAAAACCCAACACTAAGCCAAAATATGACTTACAACATTTGTTGCTTAATGTTGGGTTTTCGAGAAAGTGCAAAAAATGCGAATTGTGCGAAACACAGTTCAAATATGCAGACTGTGCAAAATTTAATTAAAAAATACAACAGTCCAAAAAATGCAAGGAACAATACAAAAGCTTTGACACTTAGAAACTATATGTTTCTTCAGCTCCCTCTCAAAGCAGGAAGTTTTTTTATTTCCAAGCTTGCCCTTTGTCTTTCAAACATTGCCTTGTCTAAAGGCTTTGTGAAGATATCGGCTACCATCTGCTTCGTTGAAATGAACACGGTCTTCAGCTCGTTTCTTTTAACCAGATCCCTGATCAAGTGATACTTGATGGCAATGTGTTTCATTCTAGAATGAAAGACAAGGTCCTTCGTCAAATGTATAGCAGAGGTGTTGTCCATGTACAACATCAGCGACTCGTTAGTCTTTTCTCCCAGTCCATCTAGGAATTTTTTGAGCTATGGCAACGTACTTTGCTTCACAAGAGTTTTCATTCGTTTGCACTGTGCCAGGAACCATTGGAGTGCTTACTCCCTTGCAACCTGCCATCTGAAAATCATCAATGACCTCATGTGGAGTAGTGTGAGGAGTGCCAAATTTGCCGAACCTGTTCTCTTTGTAAATTTATCAAGTGCCTCTAACTTGTTGTGGATGAAGTAGACAACTAAAACTTACTGAAATCATCATTGAAGGTGATATAGTATCTTGAATCTCCCACAAAAACCACATCAAAGGGTCCACAAATTCCGAGAGTATCAACTCCAGGAGTTATGTCGTCTTGAAGGAGTCCTTTGTAAAGGGTGTACGTGACATCTTCCCTTTGTTGCACGCATCACAGGATGTCAGACTCGTTGCATCTTTGATGCTAACACCTATGAATATGCTATGTTGGCTAGCTTTATACAACGCCATCGTGTTCATATGACATAGTCTGCTATGCCATAGAATGTCCATAGGCTCATGGATCTGATGAGCTTGCTTTGTAGGAAGTCGTACCTTCAGGTGATACAGGTTGCCTTTGCACTTGCCTTGTGTAATGAGGGTACTGGTGCTGGCTTCTACTACATTACACGAGTCATTTGTGAATGTCACACACATGCCTGCATCTGCTATCTTTGCTACAAATAGTAGATCTTTTGGAAGCATAGGCACGTACAGGACATCATCTAGTCTTCTGTCTCTGCTGTTCGTGTTCAGCCACACTTGTTCGGCTTACTTCATGTCGCGATCCATCTCCTAGAATGATGTATCTGGAGAAATTTGTCTGACGAAAGTCAGCTATCATCTGTCCCGTTGTCACAAAATGTGACGCAGTTCTTGAATCAAAAACTACTTCTTGCACATCGGCCTATGATGTAGCACATACATCAGTACATAGATAAGTGGATGGATTTCGGTTGGTTCGAATTTCACCCATCTTTGAGGATTCTTGCTCCTCCACATACGATGAGTTGTTGGAGCTCTCCTTCTTGCCTTGTGTCTTTTTGTTCCTTGGGTTCTGATAGCAGTACCATGGTACTGTGTTGAGTTGCTGGTTTATGTTGGCAAGGCCTATTTAAGGTCCAGTTCTAAGATCAATATATTACATATATGGCATTGGCTGTGAGTATTTTAATTGCCGAAGGCCTGTATGTATTTTCGGAGCACTTTTTGGCTTGCCTATATTTGGTGATGACTTTATTCTTGAAGCTTAAATGATATGTTTATTGGGCATTCTCAGTTGTAAGTGGTTCTAAGCCTAATGTTGCGCATGGTCCATCTATCGTCATGAGTGGAGGCTATTCATTTTGTGAAAGAGGCCTTAGAGACTTTTAGTCTAAGTGTGAAAATATTTATTGATATTAGGGCACCCTTTGAACCTTATTCATTTTAAAGCCCTTTTATCTTGGTGCTCAGCCTTGAAATATTCGAGCTCTAAATGTGGTGGGCTATACAACTTATTCATTAGCTATATTTAAGGCCAGGCCTAAGGTCAAGGCATTGCTTATATGTTGTTTGCTATGGGCACTCCTTGAACTGAGAGTGCAGGCATACCTTACATCAAGGTCTATATTCGACCATCCTCCATGTTCAACTATCATCCAGATTCGAGGCCAACTCATCTTTCGAGCCCTAACCGCTCGCTCCTCATGCCTCTCAATGCTCGTACGACAAACAGTCGACCACCCTTCCCTTCGGGCCTGCCATCAAAGCAGCAAAGCTCATGTTTGCGTTCCATTCTCTCTCCCTCGGCCACATATATCACACGCACGCCCTTTTTGTCTGACATTCGAGCATCATGATATTTGAGCCAGCAATCGAATCTCTTCAAAGCATTATCGACTCAGATCATACTCTCTTCTTCTTCTTCGAGCCTTCAATGACAGTCCAGCGTGTTCTTTCTCTCTCATCGAATAGGATTCCAGCTCTCTCTCTCTCTCTCTCTCTCTCTCTCTCTCTCTCTCTCTCTCTCTTCGAACGCAGCCAGCGCATCTCCACGCATTCAGAGCAGTTGATTTCCGAAAGCCTATCAAGCAGATCTTCAGGCCTGCTGCCGCGCTTTATATTCTTCTCGCAATCGGAGAGTGGGCGGTTCTTCTTGTTCAAGGGATACGAACGACATATCGGATTTCTAGGTTGCTACTGTTTGAACGATCGGAATACTCTGCTATTGAAAGGAGTGCTAATGTTGATGCTCCTCAACGGCAGTTCTACCTTATGCACACACAACGTACAATCATCTCCTTCAGTCAAACAATCGATTCTTCTCTCTCTCTATCGGACTGTTCTTCCTTATCGATCTCCTTTTTTCTATCAAAGCGATGAATGAAGCTTGCTATGGTGCTGTTGAAGGGAGCGATAGCTATCAAATGGCAATCATGTTTATGAAGGGCGTTAACTACAAAGATGATGCAGTCGTTTCTTTTTCCTTATCACGTATTTGAAGCGACTTATTCTCAGGGGCAGAATTAATCGAATGATGAAATCTTTACAGTCTGTTGTCATGCTCAACTATCTTTCTTGAAGATCCGAATATTCAAAGGTTTGCTATCGGGCTTTTGAAGGAGCTGTTCGTGACTAACAACTATATCTTATTCGACCCTGCTGTTTCTTTTTCTACTGGTTATTCAACTCTGATGAAAAGCACATTTATTCAGTCACGAACTAACGAAGTTCTGAATGGATATAGTGCGTGTGTACTTTATCGCCTCTCATTAGATGCTGGATTTCCAAACCAGATTGTGATCTCTCTCTAAACTCATCACTATCTGACAGTGGGATAGGAATGACCTATCGAAGGCTGCATGCTTCTTTCTAGAGCCGACGAACTATCGTCATGTAACGAAATATCGACCACCTCTGACCAGTCAACATTCCTAATGCTCCTAATGAAGTTTGAAGCTTGTCTTAAAGCTATTGAAGGGTAACTTTTTAAAGAACTGGTGATGTGTAGTTGGCATCACATTACCACAACACCACAACTTCGTCTCTCCAGAACAGCATGCTTATTTTCAAATGACAGAGGTAGCGTTTCACGTGAGTCTCTCTCTACGTGGAAACAAACCATTTGAAACTCACAAGATACGTGAGTCTCTCTCTACGTGGAAACAAACCATTTGAAACTCACAAGATACGACGTTTTAGATCTTATGGGCGTTTTCTTTCTATTCCACTGGACTTCATTGCTAAATCCTTTATCTCACCAATAATGAGAGAATACCTCTTTATGATGCTTCCCATGTGGGATCGACAACCATTTATGTTGCACTTTTATTGATATTATGGTTTGGTATGCTACGACACAAATCAAGTGTATTTGAGTCTTTTGTGGAGTCTTTGAGTGCTTTAAACATGCTTGGAAGAAGTTGGCTCAAAATTTTGTTGTGCTTCGTCTTTGGATAGAGGCTTGATCTAGATTGAGAGAGATTGACATAGCTAGTGAGATAGGTTTCACATTTTGGTTGCAAGGTTTCAAGTTAGTTGGTTGGACACCATTATTGGATCCTTCTTTGAGAGAAAAACAACACTTTTGTTTGTTTTTGGATACATTACAATTCAATTTCTCAAGAGAAGATGGCTTCCATGGATTCCATTATAAGGGAAAGCTCCTCAAGATCCTGCTTACAAGACAAATACAATGGAAAACACACTATGGACACTATGGAGAAATCACCCAACCAAGTAGAAGCAAGCAATCAAACTTTAGAAGCTTCACCCCCAAGCCAAGGAAAAGGAAGCATGAAAGTAGAGTGAGAGTCTGGCAATGAATCAACCACAAATATGATGTAGTAGGGCAAGTTTGGCCTCTTTATATAGAGCCTAGAACCACCTATGCACATAGACATGCAAGGTCCCAACTCCCCTATACATAGATTCATCTAGAATAGAGTTTCTATACATGGATCCTCTATTCATAGAATTGCTATTGATAACTCTACACATGCATACACTGTCCCAAACATTGTACTAACTCCATTCAGTGTGTTCTAGACCTCACAAGGATATTAGTTACTTTCGGGTCACGTCTAGTATGATGTGGCATAACTAACATCTTGTTTCATTAGAGTATTGTGTATCCAAGATTAGGAGTATACTAAATTCTATGTACTGGTCATGGACATACCATTTTTCCCCCTTAATCTGGTTTTGTCCTCAAACATAAAAGAATTACTAGAACAGATCCTTTAACTTTCTTCAATAACCTTCAAAATCATTATCCTTAATCTGACTTTCTTATCAAACAAGTACTCAGAGATAAACCTATTTTTTAATCGTTAATCTCTACACTGGAGTACAAACTCTGGTTTGAAAAGTGAACTAAGTGATTAATTTTCTCAACTGGGTTACACTCATCTCAAGTTAGTAACATCACCTTCATGTAAAACACTTACATGAAACACTGAGCGAAATAGTACCTAACTTATGAGATTAAAGTTAAAGAAAAAATAATAATTATAGTTTGAAATTATCCACAAACTTTGGTGGTAAACAATTCAAAAAACTTCCAAGTACACATATCCTTAGAATCCAGAATTCTAAAATATAATAATTCATTCAACTAGAATCTCTAGGAGAATCATTAAGATATAAAATGATAAAAACTCAACTTTGAGTATCCTAGATAATCTCTTGAGTTAAATGCCTCTGTTTCTAGCATCAAATGCAAGAAAATAGCAATCATTCATCTTAATAGATTTTTTCAGTAACCTATGATAACATAAGATCTAATCAAAAGAACTGTACTCAAGCATCTATAGACCATAAACTGTAGTAGAATAGCATCTACTAGATTAACTAAACTCTCCACAAGTAAAATAGCTTACCCTGTGAGAATGTTTGTGAGATCCATAGACTCTCATGTAAATTGGTTTGCATGTCCTAGAGAAAGAGTTGCATGTCATGAATTTCCACTTTATAGTGAAGAAAAAACCGAAAAAGAGCTAAAAATCATGATTTTTGTTTGTTTTTTCATAAAGTTGGATAGTAGGTGGCTATAAAACACCATGTAAAGCTTTTAAAGAGGTGAATCAAAGTTTTTTGAAGCTTTCCTTGAAGTTAGAGCAGAGAATGTCGGCAATTGAGTTTGTAGGAAGTCAAAAAAAGTGCAAAAAATGACCATTTCTAGTGAGTTTTGGGATGCCTGTCAAGAACCTCGTGCAAATATGCAGAGTAGTATTTTTTGCTTTTTTCCAAAGAGCCTCAAATGTTAAGGAAATGACTCTTTGAATTGGTTCTTCTTCTTGAAACAATGAGTGGCATAATGGCCTTTCTTGCCACAAAAGAAGCACTTGATCTTCGTTTTCTTCAACTTTGAAGTAGAAGCTTGAGAGGAGCCATCCTCATCATCTTTGTCCTTGTCTCTAGCTTTGCCTTTAGAGAAATGTTGGTGTTGATTCTTGCTCCTCCCTTTGTGCTTGTCTTGGACAAATAGTGCTTGTCCATACTCATAAGCTTGTTCTCTTGTCTTGACTCTTTAGCAATAAGAACACCTTGCAAGGCCTCCAAACTTTGTAGATCGTCCTTTATAGCATAGGATTGGACAAGATTGTCATATTCATCTCAAGCCATTGAGGATGACTTGAACTAGCTCACTTTGTTTGATGGTGTCTCCAATAGAAGCAAGCTCTCAATACATAGTTGGTTGCACTCTAATCACTCCTTTGGCAACTTTTAAATATTTGGTTCCTTAGAGTGAGGAGCCTAGAGGTATTCTTGCCCTCATAGATGGCTTTGAGTGAGTCCCAAGCCTCCTTTGCAAGCACCATTCTCTCTTAATACCTCATTAGAGACATTCATCTTTATATAGTGTAGAGAAATTCTAGCTCTTTTCTTGTATCTTTGGACTTCTTGGAGCACTTGAGGCTCCTCCTCAAGTCCAAGGACTATGTCCATCACATCTTCTAGTATCAAGATTGACTCCATCCTTAGCTTCCAAATAGAAAGGAATCCATGGAAGCAATCAAAATGTAGTGGAGATACCTTGTAATGAACAACAAAGTGCTGCTTCTCTCTCACTATAGGATCCAATAAAGGTGTACTACCAACTCCTATGTAAGATCTTGCAACAAAATGTGAGATCAACCTCACTAGTTTTTCCAATCTCTCTCAAACTAGATCAACCTCTCACTCAAAGATTGAGTATAGGCAAAGCTTGGGTCAAACTCTCTTTAGCACATGGAAATCACTCAAAAAATCCACAAATCATTGAAAGATGGATCAAACCAGAAAGGTCCAACCAGGTCTAGTTGACCTACCTACCCTCATTCAAAAGTCTATAGCTTCTGATTGGCTCATCCAAATGGTATGAAACAAATTGCATCAAAAATTGGACTTTTCTAGCTTTCCAACAAGCTATCAAGCATAGATTTTGGATCTAACTTGGAGGAAAACTCATCAGCCAAACTTGGCTGAACCTCACATGTGTCTGAGAACTTGAATCCACACAGTACTAGATCAGGTCCAATCAATGTCCTAGTGACCCTTTTTGATCGAAAAATCTCTAAGATAGATGGAAAAATGCAACTAGTCTCTCTCAAAATTGATTTCAAGGCATAAGTCAGGCAAAAATTGATGGATATATGTGAATCTTAGGCTAGCTCTGATACCATGTGAAATTTTCACATGTGTGGGAATGTCACAAAGTGTGATTTGATCTCCTAAGACTTTGTGATTGAACCTAGATCAAGTGTAAATTGATAATCAAGATCAAAAACTCAATTCTATGTCAAGGGCACTAATCTACATGCATAAAACCATCATACAAGTACTCTCACATGTGTGGAAGTAAGTGCTTGAAAAACTTAAGTACAAAAACACCTTGCTCTCGGGTAGAGAGAGAAACCAACAGTAAGGGCTCGGGAAGATAGAGAAACCGAGATAGACTAGAAACTAAAAATTTCACTTAGATCTCAAAAAACTCAAGTACATAATGAAAGTATCAAGACCTCTAATAGGATCTCATGGAGGAGAGTTCTCAAATATGATTGGACTCCTTTTTCTACTCCTCTCCATGTGATTGGATGAGTGACTTAAGACTCCTCTAATTTGAGTGGACCATATACATGAAAATCTCTCTTTTGATTGGACCCCTTGACCTCATGCCAACACTTTGGAATTGGTCACTCATCAAATCTAATCTTGACACTTGTAGTGAGCCTAAATAGCTCGAGCTACATCATAAATCACTTTTGGCCTAACCATGGAAATACATGTGTATTTGACTATTTTGCCTCCTAGGCCAAAAATGGCTTTATCACTAGCTTACATATAGATGGTAACAAATAAAATTTGTAGTACCCCTAAACTCAACATAGAAGGCTTTTTTGTAATTTTCACAGAGATATTTATGGAGCAACCACAAGGCTTCATCAAACATGGTGAAGAATCCAAAGTTTGCCTACTTTCAAAAGTCTATATGGGCTTAAGCAAGCCCCAAGATCATGGTATTCAAGACTCAACTCATTTCTCATCTCACTTGGGTTTATCCTAAGTGACTATGATCCTTCCATGTACTTAAAGTTTGTTTCTAATGATCTTGTCATTCTAATCATTTATGTAGATGACATTATCTTATGTGGAAGTTGTTTGAAGCTAGTAGATGAGACTAGAAGTGTACTTGGTAGTGAGTTCAAAATGCAAAATCTAGGAGAGCTACACTACATACCAGGACTAGAGATTGATCTTTGTCATGATTATGCTTTCAAAGTCAATCTCGATATGCTCTATCAATGTTGAAAACGTTTGATATGGAGAATTGTAAGAGCATAGAGACACCTATGGAGCAAATTATAAAAGATCCTATTAACGGAGATGAAAGATCCTTCGAGGACGTCACCCTTTTTAGGAGTCTTATTGGCTCCTTGATTTGGTTGACCATCACTAGGCCCGATTTGAGCTTTTGTGTGCACAAGCTAAGTCAATCCATGCAAGAACCCGAGATCTATCATTGGAAATCGGCCAAGAGCATTGCATGTTGTGAATGAGGAATTTTCAATTCAAATGATAGTGAATTTTTTTTTTTTTATAGTTTCAAACTATGAACCCTTGACGTTGTCATGCATATATTGACGAATCATCCTTCTATGCACGAAGTTAATAGGATCATGATTTTTTGACATATGCAATGCTAAAAAAATTCACCACGACGTGCATATTAGAAGGATGTCTTCAATATATGCATCTTAAAAGTTCCCTATTAGCAATGTAACAAGAGTCATTTTGCTTCTGAAATTTCTATAAAGTTCTACATGATTATATGCCAGCCTTCCAGCCATTGGTAACCTTTTTTTGCCTAGCTTTCAATTTCAAATTTCCTGCACTACCCGTTTAAAACGCCCCCTCCCCGAGCGAGTTGAGAGGATGCCCAAGTTGCATATAAAGGGCAACAACGATAGTCCAAATTTGACGTTATCCTAAACGGGTGAAGAGGCTAGATGTAAAGAGGTTCTAACCACCTAAAAAGATAGATCCACTATGGAGTGAAAAAAAAGGTTAGTTCCTAAGTGGCTCTTTCGGTGGGAATCATTAGTTGCCAAGTGTCATGAAATGATCAGGTCAATGAGAAAAACAAGGCTCATCCCCATTAGAAAGTATTCAAAATGATTCTCCACCATTCCAAAAGAATACTAGATTGGGTCCCAACCGTCCTCCCTTTCTCCCAACTCCATGAATCTAGACCCCCCATATCCTCCCCCTCCCCCCCCCTCTCTCTCTCTCTCTCTCTCTCTCTATTGGTTTACTATTGTTCTGCTTGTTTTCACCATCACTCGACAGTCGATGGAAAATGATAGAACTTTTTCATTATTCTTTAGATTTGTAATTGCGAACCCTTTCTGTCTCTCTCTCTCTCACATATGCGCACGGACGCACATGACCTGGCTGTGTCATTCCTTGTGAAAAATCAGCAGAAGCTTTTGGTTGTGGATTCATAGAGATAGCTCTATTAATTTTGGATCCTGCAAAACTGGGCAAATGCTCTGTCAGTCTCTCTGTCTCTTTCAGATTCTTCATTTGTCTTGTAAAAGTCGGCAGAAGCTTTTGGTTGCCGATTAATGTGGGTAGCTTTAGGCAGTATTTGCCTGTTATAATCTATCAATTTTGCATCATGTAAATGTGGGCAAAAACTCTGTCTGTCTGTCTCTTTTAGATCATTCTTTGTTTGTCTTTGAAAAATTTCCGATTTTGCAGCTGGAATTTGTCTGTTCTTTCTGCCTCTTTCTTGGCCAGTGTTGGCATAGGCCACCCTACCTACAAAAGAAGATACTTACATTTCCTCAGGATTTTGAGCACAAAGATGCACAAAAGAGCCATTCAGGAAATATCAAAGATTCTGAATACTCTATTGCCTTGGCCACTATTCCTCCATATGATAGTAGCTCTATCTGCGGTGTGGTTGGCAGGATATCTTCAGTTCAATTTTCTTTTCTGCCTTCTTTCTGCTATTCTTTACCTTCACAGTGTAGATAGTTTGCAAAAGGAACGCCTAAAGTCACAGATCCAGCACAGGGTTCAGCAGGAGCAAACCCTCAAACTACAAGTCACGAACACAGAAACAGCGACGTGGTTCAATGTCTTGTTGCAAGAGAGCTGGCCATCTTGGCTGGAGCGCTACCTTTCCAAAGCCGTGGCAGATTGCCTGCTCTTCAATTTAAATTGCTACAAACCCAGAGCTGTGCATAAGCTCTTGCTTGATCGGCTTCGTTTGGGAAGCTCACCTCCAGTGGTCCATTCTGTCAAAGTTTTCAGAAATTCGAACAGTGGAGATCATACCATTTTGGAAATTGATGTCTCCTTTGTGGCAGCTGAGGATATGAGACTTGAGCTAGCTGCATGTCTCAAGAAGGCATCAGTAGGGTTAGGAATGACAGCAAAGTTTTATGGCGACAATTTGATCATAAAGGGAAAGCTGAGACTAGGTTGTAAATTTGTGCCGTACTATCCATACGTGGGGGAATTGTCCGTGGCTTTTGTATCTGCACCAAACCTAAACCTTAGTGTTCGGCCTTTGTTATCGAACAGTGTGGATGTAAATGATCTGCCCGGGATTGCTTCATGGGTGGTATGAATTACTATCAACACCATATTCTGTTATTAAGATGTAGTTTTGTTTTTATTTCAATCCAGACTAATTCGCCTGTGATACAATATCAGGAAAGTTATGTAGAAAATTTTCTAAAGTAGAAAACACGAATTTTAAAATCTCGTGGACTTCAGCTTGAGGAGCACTATTCAGGCTGTGGAGACAGCCGGAAGCTTTGGTGCTAATGTCTTTTCTCTGGTGTTTTGCAATAGAGCAAAGCGCTTCAGGCAGCAATGGAGACATGTATGGTGGAACCTTATCCCTTGAAGCTGGACTTAATCAGAATGTTTGGTGCAGAATACAATCTGGATATTGACAAAGGCGGAAATAATAAAAAGTTGCGACCTGGTATCCTTTAGCAGCTTCTTTGCCCATGGCTGAATTCCGTTTATCATTGGAATTTGTAGTGTCAATGACCTGATTTTGATCATAATACTAGTGCTAATGTAGTAGTAGATCATGCCACAACAGCTTTCTGCTGTATTTTATTCGTGGGTTTCCAATTCAGGCCTCTTTGTTGATGACAATACACTATTTTCTATCTTTTCTAGATAAATTTGCTAATTCAAGTTGAAGTAATTTCATTTGACACAGTTTGTTCCTTGAAAAGCTCACATAGTGTTCTATCAAACCTCAGGCATTGCTAACGACAAAAGGGAAGCAAGCTTTGCTATTATAGAGATTTTGGAGGGCAAAGACTTGGTGGCGAAGGACAGATCGGGTCAAAATTAAATATTTGTTATTTTTTGAAGCTCTTCCTGGTTACTGTAGGAGACTGGTTTTTGAGACGATCATGAAAATGACTTGTAACAGTTTGAACGCAAGTATCTTGTTTGTCATGTTGTTTAAGCCTTCTTCCGACATTGAAGAATTGTTTGGCACTCTACTGAAAGCCAATCTAGCTCCATATTTCTTACATGGGAACTTCTGTATTCCAGGTTTCTCTGATCCATATGTGAAGATAAAAATGGACAAAATCAAATTCATAACATCAGTCAAGAAGCAAACACTGAATCCTCATTGGCATGAGGTATTTCGAATTCACGTAACCAGTTGGCACCTACCGACAAAAGTATTTTTGAGGGTTCGTGATCGTGACATCTTTGGAAAAGATGATGAGCTCGTAAGTTCCAAAGCCTGAATGAATAAATGTTGCATAGATTTCACCGATAAAGGATAGCTGTCAATTACAGTGTTCTTGGTCTTTTTTGAACTTTAGTTCTGTAGCATGCTTTGGGAAACACGGGGGGAGCTGACCCGGATATTGATGCTGTGAGTCTCGGGCACTAACTACAGCCTTTTGTACCCACAAAATCAGAATCCTTTATTGCATTAGGCTTCTACCAAAACATATTTGTTATCAACACCTTCAAGTGCACCTCATTGTCATTTTGTTTTGTATTCATTTAAGATTAGCTTCATTCTCCTGTCGTTTATCGGTAATTCTCTGTAGTCAGGAACCTTTTCCCTTTTGTACAGGTGGTTGTTGCATTTGGAGAAAATGTACGGTTTTAATTTGGGGGTCTTATCTTACGGTTTGGACGTCTGCTGCAAACATGTACTTGACTGTATCGTTATTATATATGCTCCAGGAATTTCGCTGCATCCTTTGAAATATGAGGCTTTCTCCACGATCATGAAAAAACTGAAATTGAAATTGAAAAATGGTTCATACTCTGGACAAGTGTAGTAACGTTGCTTCTCGCTACCATTGCCAACACTAAAAGTGTGTGACTTGAAATTGATCTCCTCATTGCTTGGACTTTCTTTCCTTATCGCTGAACTTAAGGTCTGTTTTTAGTGTGACTTGAAATTGATCTCCTCATTGCTTGGACCTTCTTTCCTTATAGCTGACCTTAACGTCTGTATCTCTATCTCTGCAGATTTTTGGGATTAGGGTTTAGGGTTCAGATTCGTGGAGTGGCTTTGACTTTATTCCAGCGCTAACAGAAAACTTATATTTTGGGAGGATACATAAGGTAATGGTGCTAGCTTAAATATATGAAATCGCTTGAATTGAAATGCACAGGGATGGCACGAAATTGATCTCGTGCAGCTGCGAGGAGGTGATCGACATGACATGTGGCTAAAACTACATGATACCAAGTCAGGGCATCTTCATGTTGGTGTCACTGTAGTAGAGCCTGTGGCCAGATCGCCGCAAGTAGAGTCTGTTCCGGTTGGAGAAACTGCATCCCCCTCTGCACCTCCTGTGGCAAGTGGAACTCACAGTGGAACCACAGAAGTTAAGAATACAGTAGTGGTGGAAATGGATGCAGGAGTGTGTCCTAATTGTACAAATACCAAAAGGGCTTTAGCTGGAAATGTTGGAATCAGTGAGGGTGACTTGATGCTTACTGACGTGAAGGATATGACGAGCAGTTCTACAGCTGATCTTTCAAGCCAATCAACATCAAGCTCACTGAAAAAAGAGACGCTTGTCACTGACAACTTGGCAGGATTCCCTGGAGAGACTGAGCATGGAGCAGTTTCTCTTAATCAAACCGAGCTTCAACAGAATCGTCAAGTTAATGCAAACGAAACTGAAAATGTAGTAAAAATAAAGCATGGAGCTTTTAGTTCTCTGTTTCGAAAGTTGAAAGAATCAAGATCTTATTCCTGTATAGAGCAGCATGAAATGACACAAGATGGGTCTTATAACAGACGAGCTGTGAGTCTAAAGAAAATGCTCGGACACGTGCGTTCTAAAAATGCCAACACACTGTAATATCCAAGATGGAAATCATTCGGGGTTGATGTATGTTCCATTCAAGATGCTCGAAATCAAAATGATTCAAATGGCGAAGGTGTAAATCCTACGTCAACTGTTTTGATCAAAGAAGGCTCGAGGTCTATAAAATTGTGAAAACCTTCTAATTAATGCACGTGTTCCAGAAAATTCCAGTTTATTGTGGGAAAGCTATGCAGTCTTTCAGCAAATACTCACAAATACTCAGAAAAGGTATAGGTATAAGAATTCATTTGAATGTATTTCTGCTTGGCTTCAATCTTACACCAGAAACGTGCTGAAGCTAGCTGAAAAGAAAGATTTTTGCTCATTATAACGCAAGTATTAAGATTAGAAGAAAAATTCGAATTAGAAAGCAATTGAAAACACAATCAAAAGCATTAGCAAGTAGTGAATAGCAAATGAGGATGCTTTTCTCCAAAAAATGGTAGAGTTTTCTCTTTTTCATTAAGCATGAAAATAGAGTACAAATGGTGTCTTTTTATAAACCGGGAAGGGCCTTGCCCCAAAATCCTATTGACTAATATTTACATTAATTCTATCCATTTCTTGGACCCAACTTGATCCAAGGGTCCACAGAAAGTACATTGGAAATCACAAGATTCTTGTGAGTCCAAAATTGGACCCAACCTTAAAAAAGCAAACTCTAAGTTTAAAATTAACTTTGGGCCTCAAGTTTTATTTTAATTACAAAGGGGCCCAAGTATATTATTTTATTTACAACTTAACTTGTATGCTCATTGAGCCATGGGCTTATACGTGCAGGATGCCATGCCCTCGCAATACATTTTATTGGTCGATTTTATTTATTTACAATGTGTTGGGAATACCCTCAACATAGCCTAAGGCCCAATGTTGGACTCACACGCACAAGATGCCAACTGGTCGCCTATTTCTAATACTTCCGACTCTCTAATTCTGTTGTATAGTGTTTGGGCTTATTGTAGAAGTTTCTTGCCATATTCTAGAAAATTCCAAATCATACCTAGAATCGAACAACACCATTCCTAATGGAATAATCAATAACTATCTTCTCTTTGTGAGACTTCTTGGAATCTTGCTTTCCAAGATTATTTCTCAAAGTAGAGCTTTCTGCCATGACTTCTTGCCAAATGCGACTGAAAAATTCATCGATTCGACATAGGTCTCGTAGAGAAATATACAACTCGGATTGGAACTCAACAAAGCATAACTGATTAACCTCTCCAATCCAGCTCAAAGCATCAGCACAAATTAATGTTGAATTCAAACTCCTAAATGAGTCCCAACCAACGGGCTTTATGACCCCTGAGGTCCGAGGCATCACATATAAATTTAAGAGATTCATGATCTGTCATAATCACGAATTTAGATCCGTACAAATAATGTCTCCACATATTTAACGCATGGCCATGGATCAGACATCAAAAAATTCCTTCTCATAAGTAGAACACTACTTTGAACTGGGCCTACCATCCTAGTAAAGGAGTACACTCATCGCATAGTCACTAGCATTCATTTCCACTGGGAAAGGTTTGCTAGGGTCCACTATGTGTAAGATCTTGATCAGAAATGATATGTCCCAAGTACTTGAGTTTTGTTTTAAAAAACTCACACTTGGATCTTTAGCATAGAGCTTTGCGTGTCTTAGAATGTCTAAGATCGTACGCAAATGCGCTTGATGCTCCTCAAGAGTCTCTATCATATCAAAATGTCATCTAAAAATACTACCAAAAACTTTCCCAGATAAGGACGAAGGATACCGTTCATCATCTACTAATGAAAGGTCGTTGGGGTATTAGTTAGAAACTAATGGCCATACTTAGAGCAAAAACCGGTTTTGAAAAAAGCCCCCTCATGGATTCTAATTTGATGGTACCCCGACCTAAGGTCCAATTTGGTGAAATACTTTGTACTATTCAATCGGTCCATTAGGTCATCCATCCAAGGTAAGGGATAACAGTTCTTAATTGTCATTTTATTAAGCTTCTTATAATCGACACAAGGACATATACCACCGTCTTTCTTGCTAGTTAATAGTACAAGAGACCCCCAAGGGAACTTACTGGGTCAAATATGGCCCCTATGTAATAACTCCTCAAGTTGCCTAGAAACTTCATCTTCTTCCTTCGGGCTCATCCTGTAAGAAAACAACAATACAGGAGAGCTATCAGAGAGAAGATCTATGTGATGGCCTATGTTCCTAGAGGGGGGTAGACCCTCAGACAACTGCTCAGGGAATATGTGGCAGTCTACTCCTCCCTAATTCTTCTAAAAATTTTACTCTCATGTGTAGATTCTAAATTAGCATCTGAAAAAGACAAAGCTTTAGGAAAAGACGATACATCAATATTAAAAATTTGAGTAACAAATGCATCCATGTAACATTCATCTTTCAAATAACATAAATACGAGTGATACTCAAAATTTAACAAACATTGATTCACTTCATGAGCAATTACATACGGTAGTTCAAGCACATCGCCTTTAAGATGGACCATTGAGCCATTATGCAAGAAGGATAAACTATGAGTTACATAATCCTTCTTTATTGGATAAACTATGAGTTACATAATCCTTCTTTATCAAGGATAAACTATGAGTTACATAAAAATTGCGGTATTAAAACAACAATTACTACAAATCAATTCATCCTTAAAGGAC
This sequence comes from Diphasiastrum complanatum, assembly GCA_029204225.1. NCBI lineage: Eukaryota > Viridiplantae > Streptophyta > Lycopodiopsida > Lycopodiales > Lycopodiaceae > Diphasiastrum > Diphasiastrum complanatum. Next base: position 46,264,870 of record CM055102.1, read on the forward strand.
ACATCGATGCAAGAAATTGAATAATTAACTGGTGCCTTGAAGGAACTGCCACCCTTCTTCTTTTTCTTCAGGCAATCCTTAAAGAAGTGCCCCTTCTCCATGCAGGAGAAATATAACCCGTCACTTTTGGCTTTATGAAGTTAGCTCTCTCCAACCGAGGCCATTTCTTCTTCTTTCTTGATGGGGAAGTTGTGTCGACAACTTTTTCTTTGCGCTTTTTGAAAGAGGGGCCTGAAAAGGATTTGTTTTTGGATTCAAGCTTTTGGCTTTGTTGCTCTTTCCGGGTTACAGCGAGCGTGCCGTCAAAAAGCCTAGCGATGCACACCGCATCTTCAAGGGTCTGTGGCTGGTTACGACGGACCTCAAGTTGGTATTCCTTGGACAAGCCCAAAATCAAGTGAAGCTTAAGTAGAACTCCATCAATCCGGTTTACAAACCGTAAAGCTGCCTCTTAAAAATCTTATAAATACACATCCAAAGTCTTTGTTCCCATTTGCAATGTAGCAAACCGACGATAATATTTAAAATCGTCCAAGACCGACATAAATGCGGCCTTAAAAGCTACCTAGAAATCATCCCAAGTGGTCAAAACTTTAGCTCGCTGTTTGGAATCCTGCCAGTAGGAGTATGCTTTCTTGCATAGAAACATGATGGTCGTGGCAATCCTAGAGCTATCTGGCAGATTGTGCATGGAAAAGTGGGAAGTCTACCGATCTAGCCATGCCAAGACAACGTCTTGGTGCCACGTGAGCATGGTGATTGGATGATGAATCCATAAGGGATAGCTCTCAAGGAGATGTCACGGTTGCTCAAGTTTGGTGCGTCATTTGTTGGAATAGCAAAGTGGCGCCACAACCCACGCTCAAAAAAATCGCATAAGTAAAAGTGGGACTTTGTTCAAAGTGGATATAAGTGGAAAATGTCCAAGTGTTTAATGTCCCTTGGTACCAGCCCCTTTGCGGGTAAGGAGGAGCACTTGGAGTCGTGGGTGGCTATGCGTCCGGGGATGGGATCCCAGAACGCGGCGCACATAAGGGACAAAAGGCTACTTGATTTTGGTGCAACCTATGAATCAAAAAGGTTAAGTTGTATCCGTTGAAGGCCCACCGAATTTCTACATGGTATCAGAGTAGGCACCTTGACTTGTGCCCCACTTTGAGGGGGGTGTTGGAATAGCAAAGTGACACCACAATCCACGCTCAAAGAAATCCCATAAGTAGAAGTGAGACTTCGTTCAAAGTGGAAAATGTCCAAAAATTTAATGTCCCCTGGTACCAGCCCCTTTGCGGGTAAGGGGGAGCACTTGGAATTGTGGGTGGCTATGTGTCTGGGGACGGGATCCCGGAACGCGGCTCACGGGAGGGGGCAGAAGGCTCGGTGATTTTGGTGCAACCTCTGAACCAAAAAGGTTAAGTTGCATCATGGTGCAATCTCTAAACCAAAAAGGTTAATTTGTATCCGTTGAAGGCCCACCGAATTCCTACATGGTATCAGAGTAGGCACCTTGACTTGTGCCCCACTTTGAGGGGGGTGTTGGAATAGCAAAGTGGCACCACAATCCACGCTCAAAGAAATCCCATAAGTAGAAGTGAGACCTCGTTCAAAGTGGAAAATGTCCAAAAATTTAATGTCCCCTAGTACCAGCCCCTTTGTGGGTAAGGGGGAGCACTTGGAATTGTGGGTGGCTATGTGTCTGGGGACGAGATCCCAGAACGCGGCTCATGGGAGGGGGCAGAAGGCTCGGTGATTTTGGTGCAACCTCTGAACCAAAAAGGTTAAGTTGCATCATGGTGCAATCTCTGAACCAGAAAGGTTAATTTGTATCCCTTGAAGGCCCATCGAATTCCTACACATTGGATGCATAGGTGATGTTTGTCTACTTGTTGGTGTTTTATCTTTCGGTGATAATATTTGGGTACATTGGACCTATATGGATATAGGTGACATGGGTTGTATCATGGGAGATGGTACAAATCCTGATGGCATGGACTAAATTATAGTTGATTTTTATCCAATATGCCTTGTGATTGTGACTAACAAGGATGGAGTGTCATGTACTCTTAGTACATTAGAGGTTATCAGTGCAAAACTGATCAGTAGGGATTTCACATTCCTCACTTAAAGCCCAACACTTTCAATGGACAAAGGAACCAAAATGGGCCATCACACTAAAACTTGTCACTCTCAACATTTTTATGTGTGACTTCCAAAGCTGGAAAATCTTCATAGGGACATTCTCTAAAGTCAGGATACATTAACGAGAAAGATGAGCTATTGCCTGCAGTTGTTTCTAAATAGGCCTCAATCTTTGTTAGAGTCACAATTAGACTAGTGAAACAAAAAGAAAAAATTTATGCTGGACTCTAACCCGTAACCTTGAATACATCAAAATCCTGGCTTGCAAGTCTGCCATCCCTGATATTAGCTGCCTGGACATATGATGCACTTATGTTATGAGAATTTATCGATGAATATTTTTTCACCTTATTCTGAGCAAGACCACTGAGAACATCTAAATAAGTATTTTCCCTTTCGAGCTTTACAAGAAATAATTGTTAAAGAAGTAGTGTTAGTGGTGGTAGAGTTAGACGAAAAGTAGGGAACTAACTAAAAGTAGCATCTATGCATAGTTAGGTGCATATCCAGTGAACTAACCCTGGTTGACAGGCGGGAGGGCTACTACGACAGCAGATATTAGGCCCTACAGTGGTGCCGTTGCCGGGGATAGGCTTCCACTAACTAGTGTAGTTGCATTTTAGCTATTTCTTGCTTTTTAGAGTAGTTTTAGGTAGATTTTTGGGTGTTTAGAGTTAGTTTTCTGTATTTTTCTGTGTTGGACTGTTCACAGCTAGCAGAAGAGGTGTGAGAGGGTAGAAGAGGCCCTGAACAGCCTCTAAGGGTCTGAAACCCAAACCAACCAGCCAAAAAAACCAAAAAACACACCAATTTATATTTTGGAGGGAAAAAGAGCCTAAAATGTCATCAGATTTTAATATCTCCAAAACCAGTGAGAGTTAACCCTTGCATGACTGCCAGTAAGAAAACAGTTGAAGCTAGCAGATCAGATTGGGAACACAAGTTGCATGCTGCTCTGTGGACATTCAGGACAACATATAAAGGAAGCACTGATCAAACACCCTTCCAATTGGTATGTGGTCAGGATGCTATGATGCCAGTAGAGTTTTTAGTCCCTTCATTAAGGATTGCCACAACACAACGTCTTAATGAATTTAAATCTCTACAACTATGCCACAAAGCTCTGCATAAACTCTGTGAAACACGCTTACTAGTTGTGCATGCACTGACAGCTGAAAAGAAAAGACGCAAAGCATGGCACGATTGCAGGTTACAAAAGAAGGATCTTCCTTCCAAAGATTTGGTCCTGATGTATAAAACCAAGGCGATCAAGGAAAAATTAAAATTCACAGGTGAAGGTCCTTATCGGATCAAGGAAATTCTTGATCATGGAGCCGTGAATCTAGGAAAAGCTATTCTACTAGGCCATCACAACTAGATCTAGGAAGATTAAGCCAAATCAAGCTAGATCCATCAAGATTCAGCCAGATCTGGCAAGATCAGAGAAATCCATCAAGATCCAAGAGGGATCTAGATCCAAATAAGATCAAGAGGGAAGCAGATCATCAGATTATGCCAATAAGTCCCCCAATTTGCAAATCAAAGACCCCGATCTTAGTAACTATGGCAAATTAAGGACAAATTTTACACAAAATTGATGGATCTGTCACCAAATATCTATTAAAACTTCTAGAGAACTACCAACAGTCAGATCTAATATGGATGAAGCAGATTACCAGTTTGCAAAAGTTAAAAATCAGAGAATCTCAAGATCTAGTCAAAAAACACTCTAAAAGAGCACGTTTTTTATGATTTTTGGAGATCCCCTGGGAGATAACTCTTGAATCTTGGACAGTTACTAGATCTGACCCAGATGAGTTTTTGATGGAGAAATCATCATTTTTGTGTGTATGCAAGCATTCCCAGAAGCTGAATCTTCAGAATCTTCACAGAGCATCAAGATCATTAAATCAACCTTCGCAAGGGGCACAAATGGCATTAGAGCAGTGAAATTAGCCTGCCTGCATGGTCTGATCTTGAAAATTCAACCACAGGAATATGTTGTGCGAGCATTCACTCCCTGCGAGGATTGAACCCTCGCAGATTGTCGAAATCCTCGCAGAACCTTTGCAGGGCAATCAAATCACCTTTTGAACTCTTGTAGACTTTTTTGAGGTCTTAGAATTTTGTGAAGAAGGTCCCTACCAAAATTTGGGTGGAACTGAGCAAGAGAAGGTGGATCTCACCTAATATGCACTCTAAATTCTACTATATAAGGGCTGAATTCGAGTCATTTGTCACCTTTGCTGGCGAAGCTCTACTCAAATTTTCATTGAAATTTATACGTTCTCTGAATGCGACCCAAAATTTACACAAGCCATCATCTACATACAGTTCTCACCATCCAACACTTGTTATTCACTATTTTTCTTGTTCCCACTTCTTTTTACCTTTCCCACCGTTTCAACGTTTTCGCACTCTAACTAGCACTACTAACATGGCCTCCTCATCCTCTGAAGACTCTGGCACCAAGCAGGTGATCCAGCGCGAGATACCCTCCATCACACAAATTTGGCCATTGCTTTCTAATACCTTGATTCAATCATGGCTTCAGACTGCTGGCCCACTCCTTGAGGCAATGGATTTTTTTTTCGACACTTTTCAATTCTGACATTAACACGGGCCTCGCCCTTCATGCTTACACCACCTGGGAAGCGCCGAAGTTGCGTTTCCACTTCCTATACCAAGGTACCACGTACAAGGTATGAATTAATGCGGACTCGATGGTCACTGTCGGCATTATGTCCGGTGACCGTCAGCCCATCTCCGATCGTCAGGCAAAAGCCCTGATCAAACCTTTCGTCACCCAGACTACACCAGAGATTCCAATCCAATCTAACAATGGTTACCTTATAGAGGCTATCACGGAACCCATCATACAGGCGGCTACGCATCTGTTGAACAACTTTCTAGTTGTTTCAACATTTTGCAAGGACAGAATCCAGTCCACGCCACTGAGTCAGATAGTGGAACCCTTCTTGGGATTCCATGGCCCCACGGTTGTGCCATACGACTGCTGTGTAACTTTGCCTACACACTTCTTGAGACGAAAGTGCACGATTTTTGTCGCTCCAACCTTCTATCTTCCATTGTGCCGCACACTAACCTCTATCCGCCATCTGTTGCATCCACATCCTCCCGACCAACAAAAGAATGCGGGGCGTTGCCCCTTTCTCCTCATTTTCACCTACCACCAGAAGACGTACCACCACCACAGCAGTAACCACTCCATCACCCACCTCCACTTCTTCTTCTGTACAACCTCCTTGTCCTTGTCTCTGTTTCATCCACGACTGCTTCTGTTTCCACTCCCGTCTCCTTTGTTGATACCACTTCTACTTCTGTTCCATTATCTACTACTCCTTCCATCACTATCACATCCTCCATTGCTCCTGTCTTCACTGTTGCTCCTCTCCAGTTTAACCCATATGACTCTCAGTTGTCTTTGGACACTTTGGCATGGATACAAGTCATCAACTTCTCACCACCACGCCAAACCATTTTTGCTCCATCTTCACCTTTCGTGCTCCACACCACACTTCAGTTCCTCTCTGTTCCACCCATTATCTCGTTTGGACAAATAGTCCCCACCCTTGTTTCCACTTTTGTTTCTCCCACACCACCTGTTTCGCCATCAAAGGTTGTCGAGGGCAACCAACCGTTGCCTGATAATGCATTTGTTCAGACAATTTTCATACCATCACCTGATCAGACAGTTCTCACTGCCGCTCTACCAGTCGTCGGGGCCACTACCACACAAGCCCCTCTCAATGCCAGCGTACCGGCTGTTCCAATAGATTTAACGATGGCGTATCACACCTTGGGGACGTATATCCAGGAGGCGATAGGAGCCAGGCCACTTTGGACAGCTGGGTACTCCACTTGGCGACAAGCAACACCCAACTACGAGCAGAACTCACGAAGCTGCAGCAAGAGCTTCTTATAGCTCAACAACATGAACAAGACGGGCACCGGGAGATCGCCAAGCTGCAGCAGAAGGAGGATGGCCTAAACCAATATATTCAAAGCCTCTCCAAAGCGTTGACAGATGCTTCTATGAAGGTTTAGGAGCTTCAGTCCGAAGTGTCCCAACGACTTGCTCCCCTTCAGGCGCAACTACAAATTATGATGCAGAGAATACGCGCTTGGGGGCGGAAGTGAAAGCCTTACAAAGCGAAAAACTCGCCTGGCTAGCTCAACCTACACCAGACTCAAGGCCGCTCTCTCAAGCAGAGATGAATCTCTTCAGACATCAAGTACAGGTATATAGCCAAACAACTATCAGGCGGAGTTTGACAAGTATCGGGCAAGCGCAACTCATGAGCTCGCCCAAGCCAAACAAGCCCTTAAGGCTTGCCAGCAGTACATGGAGAAGAAGACCCAATCCACTCCAGTGGTGATTCCACTGCCACCTGTTTTTGATGCTGCACAGGCAAGCACTAGCCAGGACCAAGGCCAACAAGCAGCAGGGAGAATAAGTCATGATCAAGGGTCCGAAGGCCAAGACCAAGGAACCATTGATACGGGTGATGAAACGCGGGACCAAGGCCAAGACGCAAGTTTGAGCCAAAGCCAAGATGAAGGACAAGCCTCTCATCAAGAGGCTCGTGCACCATATCTACCAGTCGGCTACCTGATCCACCAGAGGCGGGCCAAGAAGACTCTCTACTAAACCGGCAGAGTGCCGAGGGACCAGCACTACTTCAGGCCGTGGGTCATGTTAGGGGTATTCCCAACACATTGTAAATAAATAAAATCGACCAATAAAATGTGTTGCGAGGGCATGATATCCTGCGCGTATAAGCCCATGGCTCAATGAGCACGCAAGTTAAGTTGTAAATAAAATAATAGACTTGGGCCCCTTTGTAATTAAAATAAAACTTGAGGCCCAAAGTCAATTTTAAACTTAGAGTTTACTTTTTTAGAGTTGGATTGGACTCACATGAATCTTGTGATTTCCAATGTACTTTCTGTGGACCCTTGGATCAAGTTGGATCCAAGATGAATGGATAGGATCAATGTAAATATTAGCGAATAGGATTTTGGGGCAAGGGCCTTTCCCATTTATAAAAAGGCACCATTTGTACTCTATTTCCATGCTTAATGAGAAGGAGAAAACTCTACCAAATTTTGGAGAGAAACATCCTCATTTGCTATTCACTACTTGCTAATGCTTTTGATTGTGTTTTCCATTGCTTTCTAATTTCATGTTTATTGGTTGTCTTAGTTAATGTTTCTCCATTAGCAAGCATAAGGAGCATTTGAGCTAACCTCCACTCTCACTCTCTATCTCTCTCTTTCTCTCTTCTCTTTTCAATCTCTTCTAATCTTCCCTTTCCTTTCACCTACAATCACGATGAAGGTAGTTTAGGAGAGTAGAGTTAGTGGAAGTAGTGTTAATGGTGGTAGAGTTAGACGAAAAGTAGGGAACTAACTAAAAGTAGCATCTATGCATAGTTAGGTGCCTATCCAGTGAACTAACACTTGTTGACAGGTGGGAGGGCTACTACGATAGCAGATATTAGGCCCTCCCACAAGTTGACCTCAAGAAACACAAAGTGATCTTGATGGAATTTTTTCCATCATTTTTATTACTCGAACTCGTCGACAGGGATTTATAACTTGCCATCAAAGTTTTTCGTTTATCTGTTCACTGTCTTTACTCGCCAGCAAAGTTGAGGCTTGTACTCATACCGATCTACCTTGTACCAGACTGGCAAGTTATAAATTTATTACTCGCCCCTCTATTACTCATGCTCAGTTTAACTCACCACTTATTACTTGCCCACTGTGATTACTCGCCGTCATTACTCGCCCATTGTCTATTACTCGCCCACTGTGATTACTCGCCATCTTTACTCGACCACTCTCTATTACTCGCCCTCTTCCTAAGAATAAAAAATAAAAATAAAAAAGAGTCTCATCGGCTAGTGACTTGACATGCCAATCACTCGCTCAATCGCATACAAGTCATACCATTACCGAACCCCACCTGTCCGGCACCATAGTTACCATTGTTCCTTCACATCAGCCTTTTGTGCCACAGTACATTTGTTGATTCTTGAGTTTGATTGACTTGTTCAATTATGTGTTGTGGTACACATTGTCATACACTCTGCTTTTGTTGTGGATAAAGCAATTGTGCTTTGCTTCTTACTAGACCAAAAAGGTTTTTCACTAATGGTCTGAATCTTGTCCAAACTTCATGATGAGTTTTACCTGAGAGGGCTTTCAAACATCTGTTATGGATGTAAACTTCAGTGAAAACAACTTCAGCCCAAAAATGCTTGGCCAGTGATGCATGAGCAAGCATGCACTTAGCCAATTCAGCTAATGTATGATTCTTCCTCTCGACAAATGAGTTATGAACTGTATACTCTCCTCAAGAATTTATTTCATTTACCAATCTCTTTCTCTGCATGCTCCTTTAATGCTCTAAAGTGGTTAAATGTCTTTGATTTGTGCTTGATACAAAACTGTTCGTATAGAGTATTTATTATTAAAGGTTATGAAATACCTGGCATCTTTCAATGACAAAATTTGCATTGGGCCACATATGTTTGTATGTACAATGTCTAACATATCTTTAGCTACCTGCTGGTGACTTGGTCTAAATGGTTTTCTAGCTTGCTTCTCGACAATGCAATCTTGGTAGATAGCTAATTTGACTGTCGTATCTATATAGTCAAAATCAAGCACAATAATAGACTGTTTAGACATATTCGACATAGAAGCACAATTTAAATGACCAAGTCTATATTGCCAAAGTAATTCTTTATTGATGTGAAAAATAGTATTCATAGCTTGATTGGTAGAAGAATATCAATGACTTAATTTATACAAGTATCCATGCCTCTTTCCAAGTACTAGGAACTTGTTTGTCCTATCGCTCAACTGATCAAATTTGAATTCTACTTTATGTCCAAGATATGTGATTCTACTTATAGATAGCAGATTCATATATAAATTAGATACATGAAGTACATTTGGTAGTAGTTTGAATTGATCATTCGATAAGTTCAATCTTACAATGCCTTCACCTTCGATAGCATGTGTGCTATTGTCGCCAAGGTAGATATAAATTAGGTACATGAAGTACATTCGATAGTAGTTTGAATTGATCATCCGAGAAGTTCAATCTTACATTGCCTTCACCTTCAATAACATGTGTGCTATTGTTGCCAAGGTAGATATATTTTTTGTTACTGTCATTTGACTTTCTGATGATTCATCATGAACGCATCAAGATCCACTTCCAGAGTGAGAGCATGAGATGTTTATGTAGCTACATTTGCCTATTGATTCAATTGCACCTTGTTGTTCTTCTCTTTCAATATGTGATAATTTTGAATCTCATGGTTGGTGCACTTGTAGTACTACGCAATTGTTCTTGACTCTGTGACTCCATCCTTATCTTCCAAATAGAATAATTGGAGGTAGTTACACTCTCACTTGATTCCAATAGGAAGGAACCCATGTAAGCCATCAAATGTAGTGGAGATACCTTGTAATGAACAACAAAGTGTTGCTTCTCTCTCACTATAGAATCCAATAAAGGTTTACTACCAGCTCCTATGTAAGATTTTGCAACAAAATGTGAGATCAACCTCACTAGGTTTCCAATCTCTCTCAAACTAGATCAACCTCTCACTCAAAGATGGAGTATAGTTTGGGTCAAACTCTCTTTAGCACATGGAAATCACTCAAAGAATCCACAAATCACTCAAATACAATTGATATGCATGAAACAATGTGGCTATGACCTCAAAACTATGTCTAGATCTGAAATAGATGAGATTGGCAAGCTTTAATATGAGATTTTGGATCAAACGAACAAAATATGGATCAAAGCAAAAGTGTCCAACCAATCATAGGTGCCCTACCTACCCTCATACAAAAGGCTATAGCCTTTTATTGGCTCATCCAAATGGTATGAAACAAATTGCATCGAAAACTAGACTTTTCTAGCTTTCCAACAAGCTATCAAGCATAGATTTTGGATCTATCTTAGAGGAAAACTCATCAACCAAACTTTGCTGACCCTCACACGTGTCTGAGCACTGGAATTTGTATAGTACTAGATCAGGTACAATCAATGTCCTATTGACCCTTTTTGATTGAAAAATCTTAAAATAGATAAAAAAAATGCAACTGGTCTCTCTCAAAATTGATTTCAACGCATAAATCAAGCAAAAATTGATGGATACATTTGAATCTTACGCTAGCTCTGATACCATGTAAAATTTTCACGTGTGTGGGAATGCTACAGGATCTGATTTGATCTTTGAAGACTTTGTGATTGAACCTAGTTCAAGTGTAGATTGATAATCAAGATTAAACACTCAATTCTATGTCAAGAGCACTAATCTACATGCATAAAACCATCATACAAGTATCTCAAACATGTGGAAGTCAATTCTTGAAAAACCTAAGTATAAAAACACCTTGCTCTCGGGTAGAGAGAGAAACCAACAATAAGGGCTCAGGTAGATAGAGAAACTGAGATAGACTAGAAACCTAAAATTTCACTTAGATCTCAAAAAAACTCAAGTACATAATGAAAGTATCAAGCCCTCTAAAAGGAACTCGTGGAGGAGAGTGCTCAAATATGATTGGACCCCTTTTTCTACTCCTCTCCATGTGATTGGATGACTAACTTAATACTCCTCTAATTTGATTCGACCATATACATAAAATCTCTCTTTTGATTGGATCCTTGATCTCATGCCAACACTTTGGAATTGGTCACTCATCAGATATAATCTTGACACTTGTAGTGAGCCTAACTAGCTTGACCTACATCATAAATCACTTTTGGGCTAATCACATAAATACTTGTGTATTTATTATTTTGCCTCCTAGGCCAAAAATGGCCCTACCACTAGCACCAAGATTATGCTATCAATATGGCCCCAAGATCATGGTATTCAAGACTAACTCATTTCACATCTCACTTGGATTTATCCTAAGTGACTATGATCCTTTCATGTACTTAAAATTTGTTGCTAATGATCTTGTCATTCTAATCATTTATGTAGATGACATTATCTTATGTGGAAGTTGTGTGAAACTAGTGTACTTGGTAGTGAGTTTAAAATGCAAAATCTAGGAGAGCTACTCTACATACCAGGCCTAGAGATTGATCTTTGTCATGATTATGCTTTCATAAGTCAATCTAGATATGCTCTATCAATATTGAAAACGTTTCATATGGAGAATTGTAAGAGCATAGACACACCTATGGAGCAAATTGTAAAAGATCCATTAAGGGAGATGGAAAATCCTTCGAGGACATCACCCTTTTTAGGAGTCTTATTGGCTCCTTGATTTGGTTGTCCATCACTAGGCCTGATTTGAGCTTTTGTGTGCACAAGATAAGTTAATCCATGTAAGATCCCCAGATCTATCATTGGAAATCGGCCAAGAGAGTCTTGAAGTATATATCTTCAACATATGATTATGGATTGCTCTACAAAAGTGAAGATCTATCAATTTTTGGCTACTCGAACTCGGATTTTGCTAGTGACAAGATGGATAAAAAATCTACAAGTGCTTACACTATATTTCTTGGAGGAAATCTCATATCTTGGCTTTCAAAAAAACAAGATACTCTTTCTCTTTCATCATGTGAGGCCAAGTATAAAGCACTTACAACAACAACAAAAGAGGTGCTATGGATCAAAGAACTTTTATTGGAGCTCAAGTGCACTCCTATTAGAAGACATGGTTCATTTGTACTTATGTTTTTTGGAGTTAATGTGAGATACAACATTTTGAGTCACATCGGCATTCTCTCTCTACCCGAGGCTTGATAGTTGGTTTCTGTCTCTACCTGAGAGCAAGGCTGTTCCATACTTAGTTTTTGTTTGACAAGTCTCCATGCATGTGAATGTATTTGTATGAGTGATATATGCAAAAGGTATTTGGCCATTAAAATAGTGGTTTATACTCCCAATGATACTACAAAAAGATCATCTGCAATGGCCCTTTATTCGGGTTACATAGATATGAGCAAAAGGAAAGAATTTTTGGATCCATATGAAAGGAGATTGTTTCTTCATGACAATACCATTCGTCTGAATCTTAAAGAGGATGATGATGAAAATTAAAGAATATTTTGTAATAGACTATTAATATACTACAAGGATCTCTCTTTTATTATGAATTTGAATGCCTTACGAAAAATTGTAACATTTGGCGAGTTTTTAGCTTGATATCTAAATTGTACTCTTCTGTAAAAATACCGAAAAAGTTGAACTAAATATTTATTTTTTGAATTGTGTCTGCTGTGAAAAATTGTCAACTAGTAGTATTTTCCTAACTTGAGATTTTGTAGGCCTATGGCCAAATAAAAGTTAGAGATAGGTTCATACATGTATGTAGAGGCCCAAAGTATGTGTACACTACTTTTGAGGTCACATTAATTAGAGGAGGTCGAGTGTGGAGCTCTTCTATTGGCTCATAATTTGGTGCATTCCTATTTGACCAAATTTCTAGGTATATGGGTGAATCCTATTGGACCCCAATTTTAGCCTATCATAAGACAAGTGGCCAAGAGGCACTATGGCTGCTATAAATAGCCATCTCCACGAGTATGTACACATCTCATTTTCATTCTATTGAATGAATGTTATGCTCTTTGAAGGTCCATCTTCTTCTCTCTCACTTTTTTGTTCATATCTTGCATTCTAGCCACTAGAATTGTGATTTCTTTGTTGCTATGGCTTCACACGTGTGAAATGCAGGTTGTAGGCTCTGAAGTACGGACAGGGACAACAAGTTTCTGTTTGTGGAAGCTTATGATCAGATTTTGATGTTTAGTTGATGTTTAGTATGCTTAACATCACAATTTCTATCATTTTTTCAATCTAGATGTGCATAACTTCCATGGCCAAGATCTTTATGAAACTTTAGCATCTTTTGGATCTGAGTTTTTCACATGGTATCAGAGCATTAGGCGGCCAAATGTGCAGGTTTTGCCAGATTTAGAAGAGATTTGTGGGCGAGTTTGCTTTTGTAGCATTCCAATCAAGTTTCTAGCTAAAAATCTTGTTGATTTATGTGTAGAAATTGGATCTTTGTGATCAAAACATCATTTGTATGCATTTCAATTGAAGTAGGGCGAATTCCCTCTGTACTTATCAGAATAAGGAGACAAAAATTGTTTTGGAAAGAGGGAGATGCAAGATCCAACAAGATCCTATTAGTTTTCCATTCTAGCATATAGTTTTTTGATTCAATTTCTTGCTTCTTCATGTCAAAAACTTCAAAATTGATGTAACCCTCTGATTTTCAGTTTGCTGAATGATTCAAGAGTGTATTTCAATCTTAGGAGTGAGGGAAAAGCAAGTATATTGAGGTTTGGTCTTGGTTTGATCAAGAAATCATAAAACTAGTGGCTAAAATTAAGGAAAAAGTGAGGAAAAGAGAGAAAAAGTAAGGTTTTAGGTTCCAAATCTTTGTGATTTCTTCTTGTGTTTCATTTGTTGATTCAAGAGAGTGCTTAGTGCATTGGAACAAGTCAAAGATCAGAGATCAATCATTGCAACATGGCTACAAATGGAGGCTACATGTTGGAAAGCAATGATAGGCTTACCTCCCTCAACTATTCTACTTGGAAAGTAAGGATGGAGTCTTTGCTTGAGATGAATGAGTTGATGGATATTGTTGTAGGTGTGGAGGAGAGACCTTTGGCACCTCAAGAACAATTGAGGTATGACAAGAGGGCAAAGAAAGCCCTTCACATGATCAAGATGAATGTGACAAATGAGCTTATCAAAGAGGTTGGTAAGTGCACATCATCTAGTGAAGCTTGGGAAGCCTTGAAGAAGGTTTATGAATCCAAGTCTACTTCTAGAGTGTTGACTTTAAGAAGGCAAATCTTTTCTTGTATGCAAAAGAAGAGTGAGAATGGACATGCTTTTGTTTTGAGAGTTAAAGCATTGAATGATGAGTTAGCATGCATTAATGATGGCATAAATAATGAGGAGCTTGTTCAAGTGATTCTCAATGGCTTGTTGGATGATCATGCTAATCTTGTTCAAAGTTATGCTATCCAAAAATGTTTACCAAGTGTTGGAGACTTGCAAGAGGTCTTGTTGGCTGAAGAATTCAGGTTGCAAGCAAGAGTGGGAGCATCTTCTACATCTCAAGGAGGAGAAGAGGAGGCAATGTTCTCTAAAGGCAAGTTCAAGGGCAAAGGTAAAAGCAATTGGTCTAAAGGGCAAGACCAAGGTGAGCACTCTACTTTTGGCAAAAAGAAGGATAGATCTAAGCTAAAATGTTTCTATTGTGGAGTCAAAGGGCATTTTGCTAGTGATTGTTTTAAGAAAAAGAGGGATCAAGGGGAAAAGCAAACCAATCTAACTATTGATGAGGGTGGGGATGAGCTTCTTTCAAATGATGCTTTTGTTATGTCATCTTGCTTGTTGGCTAATCATGGAGACATTGATCCTTGGTGGATTGATAGTGGAGCCACTTCTCATATGACATATCATAAAGAGTATTTTTCATCTTTAATGGCATTTGATGGTGATAGGAAGGTAATCTATACCGCAAATGATGGTGAGTGTGCAATCAAGGGGATTGGCACAATTCCTATTTCACTTTCTACAAATAGGAATATAGAATTGAAAGATGTTTTGCTCATTCCATCCATTACCAAGAACTTACTTAGTGTAAGCCAAATGCTTGACAAAGGATTCAAAGTTGAGTTTGATGGTGATGCTTGCTTGATCAAAAAGGGGTGTAGTATCATTGCAAAAGGGAAAAGGCAAGGGAAATTGTTCAAGCTTGATGCATGTGTTGTTGCTAACCAAGTTGGATGCATGGAAAATGAACAAATGTCAATTCAAGAGGTATGGCATAAAAGGATGGGACATCTCAACTACAAGGCCTTGGAGGTAATAGCCAAAAAGGAGGTAGTAAGGGGACTTCCCAAGTCTCTTACTTGCTTGAATCATGTTTGTGAAGAATGTGCTTTGTCTAAATCACATAGATTGCCATATACTAGATCTATATCTAGATCTAAGATGCCTTTTTCTCTCTTGCATTCGGATATTCATGGTGTTACTACAATTAGCAATGGAGGTGCTAAGATGTATGTAACTTTCATTGATGATTTTAGTAGATTTTGTTGGGTTTATCTACTAAAGAGCAAGGATGAGGTGTTTGATGTGTTTGTCAAGTTCAAAGTTGCTATTGAGACTCAATTTACAACCAAAATCAAATGCTTGAGGAGCGACAATGGTGGTGAATACATTTCTAACAAATTCAAAGCCTTTTGCGATGAGCATGGGATCAAGAGGGAGTACACATGTCCAAGAACACCACAACAAAATGGAGTGGCCGAGAGGAAGAATAGAACCTTGTGTGAGAGTGCAAAGGCAATGAGATTGAATGCTAATCTTCCTAAACCTTTTTGGAGTGATGCTTTGTTGTGTGCAAATTTCCTATGCAATAGATGGCCAAGTGTTGTATTGGAAGGAAAAACCCCTTTTGAAGCTTTGTTTGGTACGAAGCCTAATGTCAAGTTTCTAAGAACTTTTGGATGCATTTGCTACTTCAACATTACTCTTGATGATAGAACTAAGGAGGATCCATCTTCAAGAAAGGGCATTTTTGTTGGTTATAGTGAAGTAAGCAAAGCATATAGGATTTATGTTCCTTCAATCAAGAAAGTGTTCACAAGTAGGGATGTCATTTTTGATGAAGGTAACATTCCAAAAGTTGTTTCAAGTGATGATGGTGTTGTTGCAACTAATGTGCTTGATGACAATGGAGTTGATGACACATTGGATGTGGATGTTGAAGAAGCCTCTTCAAGTCAAATTCCAAGGAGAACTCCAAGGCATAAAGTGAAACCCTCAAGGCTCACTTATGATGGCAAAGGTAAGCAAGTGGTGGATGGATCCAACTATGCTTTCCTAACTTCTTTTGATGTACCTTCATGTGTAGATGAAGCAAGGCAAGAAGAGGAATGGATCCAAGCAATGGATCTTGAGTTTGAAGCACTTATGAAGAACAACACATGGAGATTGGTGGAGCTTCCAAAGGGCAAAAGTGCAATTGGATGCAAATGGATCTTCAAGGTAAAGACAAATCAAGATGGATCTATCAACAAGTTGAAGGCAAGGTTGGTGGCTAAAGGTTATGCTCAAGAGTATGGCATTGACTATGAGGAAACCTTTGCACCCGTGGCAAAGATGGTGAGCATAAGAGTAATCATTTCCCTTGCAACTCTTTATGGATGGGATCTTTGGCAATTAGACATTTCTAATGCTTTCTTGAATGGTGATCTTGAAGAGGAAGTCTACATGGAGCAACCCGAGAGCTATGTTTCTCATAGCAAGCCTAATCATGTGTGTTTTCTACAAAAAAGTTTGTATGGTCTTAAGCAAGCACCAAGGAGTTGGTATGCTAGGCTTAACTCTTTTCTACTTTCTCAAAACTTCACTATGAGTGAGTATGATCATTCACTTTACTTTAGAATTAGTGCTAATGATGTTACAATCCTTCTAATTTATGTGGATGACATTATTTTAAGTGGAGGGAACAAGGAAGATATAGAAGATATCAAGAAAGCACTAAAAAAGGAATTTGAAGTGCATGATCTTGGTCTTTTGAGCTATATCTTAGGAATAGAAGTAATTAGAACTTCTCAAATCACTTTTATTTCACAAGAGAAGTATGCTATTTCTATTCTCAATAGATTTCATATGGTAGATGCAAATCCTATTGATACACCTATGGAATCACATGTAAAGCTAACTATAAGAGGTAATGAAAGATCCTTCGAGGACATTACTCTCTATAGGAAGCTAATAGGTTCTCTTATATATCTAACCATCACAAGACCTGATTTATCTTATTGTGTTGGTAGATTAAGCCAATTCATGCAAGATCCTAGCATAGAACATTGGAAACTAGGAAAGAGGATCTTGAGATACATCTCGGGAACAAAAGATTTTGGCATTGTTTATAGAGGCTCATCACCTAACTTATTTGGTTTTTCAGATTCAGATTTTGCAGGAGACCTTATGGATAGAAAATCCATAAATTCACATGCTATTTTCATAGGTGATGGAGCTATCTCATGGATGTCGAAGAAACAAGCAACTATATCACTTTCTTCTAGTGAGGCCGAGTACAAAGCTTTGACATCATGCACAAAGGAGATGGTGTGGATCAAGAGGATGATTATGGAGCTTCATTTGCTGGATTTTTCAGAGAGTCCAATCATCTTTTGTGACAACCTTTCAGCCCAAAGTCTAGCAAGCAATCCGGTTTTCCATGCAAGGAGCAAACATATCGAGGTGGCTTACCATTTTGTGAGAGAACAAGTGTTGGCAAAAGAGATCAAGCTTGAACATGTCCCATCAAAGGAATGTGTGGCTGATATCTTTACCAAAGCATTGGGAAAGGACTTATTTTTCAAGCATAGAACAAGTCTTGGTGTACTTTCTAAATCTATGCTAAAACTAGTTGAAGAGGGAGTGTGAAAAATTGTCAACTAGTAGTATTTTCCTAACTTGAGATTTTGTAGGCCTATGGCCAAATAAAAGTTAGAGATAGGTTCATACATGTATGTAGAGGCCCAAAGTATGTGTACACTACTTTTGAGGTCACATTAATTAGAGGAGGTCGAGTGTGGAGCTCTTCTATTGGCTCATAATTTGGTGCATTCCTATTTGACCAAATTTCTAGGTATATGGGTGAATCCTATTGGACCCCAATTTTAGCCTATCATAAGACAAGTGGCCAAGAGGCACTATGGCTGCTATAAATAGCCATCTCCACGAGTATGTACACATCTCATTTTCATTCTATTGAATGAATGTTATGCTCTTTGAAGGTCCATCTTCTTCTCTCTCACTTTTTTGTTCATATCTTGCATTCTAGCCACTAGAATTGTGATTTCTTTGTTGCTATGGCTTCACACGTGTGAAATGCAGGTTGTAGGCTCTGAAGTACGGACAGGGACAGCAAGTTTCTGTTTGTGGAAGCTTATGATCAGATTTTGATGTTTAGTTGATGTTTAGTATGCTTAACATCACAATTTCTATCATTTTTTCAATCTAGATGTGCATAACTTCCATGGCCAAGATCTTTATGAAACTTTAGCATCTTTTGGATCTGAGTTTTTCACATCTGCCATGATTTGTAGCTCTATGACATGCTCTTCTTGCTTGCCAATGTGATTTTCCCATGCCTTGTGATGACCAGATACTTAAGCTCCCATATTCCTTTGCAAAATAAGTTGCATGATGAAGAAAGATGTGCTGCAAACAAGAGTTGAAATAAGTAGCAACAGTATAAAATATATATAATCATGAATGAGATAAGTACCATAAAATGAAATAGATCAGTACCATGTAATGTGTAATGTTGTCTTTTCTCCAACAATCATGTATAGATTTTACAAATGTGGTGCAATGATTTTGCAAAGTCCTCATATCTTCTGATGAAAGGATTTCATTCTTGATAGTTGTTCCACAATTGTCCCTTTTTCACTCAATTACTACTTCCAATGTTCGTGTGGCTTGAACAGTTTCTTTCCAAATTCCGTATCTAGATTCTTTCCATGTGTGATTGGATAAGAATCTTCTTGCTTTAGCACCTCCAATTGATGGCTTAATAGGAACATTTTCTTTTCTTCCATTTCAATAATATGAACCTCAACATGTAATGTGCATATGTGAACATTTTAAAATGGAATTTGTATAACACTTTTCATATTTGGATCTTCCCTTTCTCGTGTTGGTCTAGTGTTTGGTCGTTCCAAATTCATATTGTAGCAATCCTTCATGCAATAAAGACATGCATGCTTTGATGTTGTCCCATGAGAGACATATACATATATTTCAAAATTTTCAAATCCTCTGCAAGGTGCCATTGAATTTGAAAACTTTCATGATTTTCGATTGTAAATTTCTCACCCTCCAAATGTCTCTTTATAATCTTGCCATAATTTGTTAGTGAAAATATCCATGAAAGTATTTTATAGTCCTCTTTCAAGACCTGTAGAAAAGCAAGTAATGCATGACATGTTTAATAAAAAATGACAATGTATGAAATGTTAATAACGATACTTAAAAGAAATATGAAAAGTATACCTGGAATGTCGCCAACCACCATATGTGATTTTTCAATTGAACACTAAACATTCGATAATCTGTATTTGAAATTTTGTTTATCAAAGTGACACTCACTCGTTCCAACTTCTGACCTTTGATGATTTCAGATTTATCCAATTTTACTACTATAATGATCTTTCTATTTACTTGATCTTCGTCTAGTTTATAGAATCGAATAATGTATTTTACAACATTTTCAACATCAAGAAAAATATTATTGCAATCGTTGCAATTGAGCTCACCATATTCTGATTTGTATAATTTAGTTATACAAAGTGGTTGGCCAACTACTTTGAACATTCCATCATTGTAATCATATGGATGAGGAAGATAAGTTTTATTCACCATCACTTGGGAAAAGACTTCTTTAACTATTTCATAAAATGTAAAATAAGCATTTCTGCTAATTCCAAAAACATCACATGCACCTTGTATCACATTTGCATCCAAGTAAGTTTGAAGCTTATTTAAAACAATTTCTGCAATTTCATTTTTCATTTTTTCAAACCGAGCATTTTTCATCATTGCTTTGCTGACTTTCTTGGTAAAACATGACTTAAAGATGATCCAATGCATGAACGATCTATTAAATAGTTCTTTGCCACCAAACATGATTTGCAACAAACGCATAAGACTCAAATTATGTTTAATAAATTGATAATGCATATTATCACTGTGCAAATGAAAGTTGTATCACCAATACAAATCAAATAAACAGTTTACCAGTTGAGCTCTTCTCCTCTTGCTATCACATAACATGGCTTGGGGGCTAGATCCATGAGGGAACTCCAGGAGGGATCTAGGTTTGATTGGGTGGTTTTGCTCCATAGTCTCTCTTGTTGTGTCTTCCTATCTTCATCTTAGGGGTTTTCCCTAGTGGTCTTTACATTGGTATCAGAGCCTGGCTAAGATGCAGTTTTGGATAGGGTGGAGACAAGTTTTGGTGTGATTGTGGTCAGGTGTTTGCATGGGTTCTTCTAATATGATTTTGGTTATAATGCTACTTGTGTAATATTTCTTCCAAATGGCTCAAGATTGTCATTTTCAAGTGGTTCTTACAATATCAATGCTAGAGCATGCTAGATTGGAATCTACAACAAAATCAAGTTTCTTAGATACGTAGATTGGATCTTTTGTAGATCAAAACTCTATTTGTGATTTCCCTTTGAAAAAAAAAATTGTTGTTCATAGGAGTGCTTTGTGAATTGAAATAGGTTGAAAGAGAGGATCAGGTCATTGCTACATGGCTATATCAAGTGGAGTCATGTTGGAAGCCAATGATAGGCTTACCTCAAGTAACTACTCATTGTGGAAAGTGAGGATGAAATCACTTCTTGAGATGAATGATGTTTTGGATATTGTCATAGGTTTGGAGGAGAGACAAAAAATACAAGAAGATCAAGTGAGGTATGACAAGAGGGCCAAAAAGGCTCTACACATGATAAAGATGAATATTACCAATGAGCTTCTCAAGGAAATTGGTAAGAGTACTTCATCAAAGGATGCTTGGGATTCATTGAAGAAGCTTTATGAATCCAAGTCTACTTCTAGAGTGTTGACTCTAAGAAGGCAAATCTTTTCTTGTTTGCAAAATAGTGAAGAAAGTCCACATACTTTTATTTTGAGGGTGAAAGCATTGAATGATGAGTTGGCTTGCATTGATGAGAGCATTAAGGAAGGAGAGCTTGTTCAAGTTATTCTTAATGGATTATTGGATGCTCATGCTAACATTGTTCAATGTCTCGCTATTCAACAAACTTTGCCAAGTTTGATTGATCTTCAAGAGATCTTGATCAATTAAGAATATAGGCTTCAAGCAAGAGGTGGCTCTTCATCAACATCTCAAGTTGGAGAGGAGACTTTGTTCATCAAAGGCAAATTCAAGGGCAAAAGCAAAAGTAAGTGGTCTAAAGGGCAAGATCAAGTGGATGCTTCTTCAAATGGCAAAAATAGAATAGATCAAAGCTCAAGCACTTCTATTGTGGCATCAAAGGACACTTTGCAAGTGAGTGCTACAAGAAGAAGAGAGATCAAGGAGACAAGCAAGGTAATCTTACTCTTGATGAGGATGGTTTGGATGTTCAAGATGCAAATGATGATGCTTTTGTGATGTCTTCATGTATGCTTGCTAATGATGGAGATCTAGATCCATGGTGGATTGATAATGGAGCAAGTTCATGACTTTTCACAAAGAGTACTTCACTTATTTGTTGGCATATGGAGAGGACAAGAGGGTGATCTACTGTTGGAGGTTTTGTGGATCCCAAGGCAATCCTAACCCTAGTTAATAAGTGAGAGGGATTTGGCACCCTGCTTGTGTAAGTCCAACTCAATGATCACATAGTTATTTGATAATTAGAAAGTCACCCTTTTTGCGGAACTTTTAATGTTGCAAGGTCTAAATGTCAAGTTAGTGAATAAAGTTGGGACTCCCACCAAAATTGGTTGAAATTCAATTCAAGAATGTATTTGGTTGTTTGAAATCTATTCTGATTATTGAGCAATGGAAGCTACTCAGATCACCATTCTTAAGATCCATCTGTATCTGAAAAATCAGAAAAAACAATAACAATCGGTCAAATCTGCCGGATCTTGGTCAAAAGGAGGCAAAAATCGTCATCAGAGCTGATAGCTTTTTACCTTCTTTCAAGAAACATTCGCCGAGTTATAGACACCTTTAGTTTTGATCACAAAACCTTTAGTTTGAAGGGCGAACATTCCTTCCCAGCAGATTTTCAAAAACATCAAAAAATCATCAGAAAACACCAAAAAACACCCAAAACCCTAAAAAAATACAGAAAGAGAACATTCTTCCGATTAGGTGTGATTCAGGTCTATCTGCTGCTAGGTCAACGAATGTTAATTCAAAAAATAGAAGGTCAAAGTGACTGTTCATCTAGAAATATGTAAGATTTTGTGAGATCTTAATACCTTTTCACAAAAAATTTTAGTTTTCAAAAAGAATCTTCACCAAAGTCTGTGTCAATCTAATTTACTATTTTAGTTCATCAGTGAGTTCGACAAACGATAAGCACAGACCACGTGTCATATTGTTCCATTTTTGTCAAAAAAGTCTTTTTTGCAAAAATAACAGTATTACATTTGTAACCTTCGCCAAAACTTTCGCTGAAACTTCTGAAGATTTTATTTATAGTAAATGGGCATCTTAAGTTCGATAAATGTTAATATTGTTAGAATAATAGAAAATCTGTAGTATTAGTACAAAAGTTAACTCAAACTGAACCAGAAGTCCATCAAGAACCACTTTTTTGTGCTGGATTTGAAGAATCTAATGAAGTACTCCATGTCGGAGCAGACTAGAAAAGTGAGCAAAAAAATATTACCCTACCAATACAGCATAGACAATTTCCAAAAGAAACAGTCGTGATAGATGGAGGTTGAGGAGTTAACTTGATTTCAACAAAGCTCTGCGCAAAGTGGGGCCTTACAAGGATTAAGCCTACGGCTTTTGCCATTAAGCTAGCTGATCAAATTATTGTCCGTCCACAAGAAATGGTTGAAGACCCACTTGTCAAAATTGCTGGAGTACAGTTTGTCATTACTTTTGTAGTAATTGACTTACCTGAAGCACGAAATGTCTACCGAGTCTTATTGGGATGTCCATGGTTATGAGTTGCACAAGTGATTCATAACTAAAGTACCGGCAAAATCACTTTTGAAAATCGTGAACGTGCAGTCAAAGTTGATCCGATCACTTGGACTATCAAACCAGTAGCCCAAAAAGAGGATGTTGATTCATCAACAATGGATCATACCTGTGACCAACCATCAAGAGGATCAAAAGATGATGTTGTAGCTATTATGCACATATCATTCCAAGTTTGTTTGATCTCGAATGAATTATTGTCTTCTATTGTTCGTGTGTCTCATTCACTTGTTTTATCAATTCCGCACACTGTTCCAATCAAATTTGGGTTCATCAGGGAGTTGTTCTGGGACATGTGGTATATATATCTTTATGGGTCATGCAAATTATTATTGAATTTTTATTATCTTCTTTGCAGATCTTGCAAGACCTATATACAAACTGACTTTCTATTTGGATAGTTGAGGCGTTAGAAGCCTTTGAAATATTAAAAAAAATGTTAGCTTCGGCACCAATACTACGTTCTCCAGATTGGACAATTGAATTTCATGTTCACATTGATGCCTCAAAATATGCAATTGGATCAGTTTTAATGCAGGCAAGTGAATACAAGAAGGACTATCCAATACGATTTGCAAGCAGACAACTTACAGATCCAGAGAAAAACTATTCAACAACCGAACGTGAAGCGTTAGCCATGATTTTTCTGTATGGAAATTTTGGCATTATCTTATGGAAACGCACTTTGCATTTTATACAGATCACCAACCATTACTTTACTTGGTAAACAAGACGTGTAATACAGGGTGTATTGCAAGATGGTTGCTTATATTGACCAAATTTGACTTTTGGGTTGTGGTTTGAAAAGGTAAACATCATTATCTCGCCAACCATGTTTCACAAATCGAATCCACACTAGTTAATACTTAAGTGGATGATAAACTTCTAGATGCTGCGTTATTCTATGTAGAACCAGTTTTGAGTGGGCATCGGATATCGTCGAGTACCTGATGCTAGAGCAACCTAATGACTCCTTGACAAAAGTACAGAAGAGACAATTAATTCATAAGGCACAACCTTATCAATTGATTGTTGGACAACTGTATCGTCACAGAATGGATAATATTCTTCGTAGATGTGTTTTACCGCATGAAATACCTGATTTGATAATGTTTTTACATGATGGCATGGGCGAAGGACATTGCTCTACATATATTACTGTTTGCAAACTTTTGCAATCAAGTGGCTACACTTCATAAAGACACTGAAAATTATATTCAGTCATGTGATGTTTGCCAAC
Source organism: Diphasiastrum complanatum (assembly GCA_029204225.1). Classification (NCBI taxonomy): domain Eukaryota; kingdom Viridiplantae; phylum Streptophyta; class Lycopodiopsida; order Lycopodiales; family Lycopodiaceae; genus Diphasiastrum; species Diphasiastrum complanatum. The sequence goes on from CM055102.1 coordinate 46,289,048, forward strand.
GAGCACGACGACCTATGAAACAGAGTTATGGACCCTTACATCCGATTTTATCGCAAGTACCATTTGAAAAATCGGGCCTGGATTATATTGGTCCTATTTATCCTACGACAAAAGGATCTCAAGCTACATATATCATCGTTGCAACTAACTATATGACCAAGTTGGTTGAACCCAAAGTGGTTAAAGTTGCCGATGTGATACGACTAAGTTTCTCTATGAAAATATCATTATCAGATTTGTGTGTCCAATCGAAATTGTCAGCGATCGTGGTACACACTTTGTTAATCAAACAATAAAGTGTTTGTTGGAAGGCTTTTTCATTATACACTAGTTTAGTACTCCGTATTATCCTAGGGGTAATGGCCAAGCTGAAATTTTCAATAAAATTCTCTGCACTATTATGACAAAAATAGTTGAAGCGAGTCGGTTTGATTGGAAACATAAATTGCATGCGACATTATGGGCATTCAGAATCGCTTATAAAGGGAGCACAAATCAAACACCATTTTAGCTAGTTTATGGTCAAGACGCTATCATGTCGATTGAATTTTTAGTACCATCTCTATACATAGCAGCAACAGAGCGATTAGATGAAGATAAATCTTTACAACTACGTCATGCAGCTTTGCACAAATTGTGTGAAACTAGATTGATGGCAGTTCATGCGTTAGCAGTAGAGAAAGCTCGACGTAAGGCATGGCACGATCGACGGTTACACAAAAAAACAGAAGGAGATCTAGCGTTGATGTATAAAACTAAGCTGATCAAGGAGAAATTGAAATTTACCAGTGAAGGACCATATAGAGTCAAAGAAATACTGAACTATCAAGCAGTTATTCTTAAACATTTGGATGGAAAACGTTTTGATACTCTAGTAAATGGCAGCCGACTATGCAAGTTTTGGCAGCCTACACCGCCAGTTCAGTTAGCATGATTGCAAATGATGCTTTTATTTTATTTGTTTTTCAATTTCTTGTTTTTACTACTCAATTGATATTTTTTTCTAGAAAAAGACAGTGAAAAAAAAAACAAACAACAAAACAAAAAAAAATATATATGGAAAGACTAGTGAGCAAAAGTCAAAAATGTCATCAGATCAAGGAGAATTGAAGAAAAGTATTTTCAAGAATCAAATCTTTATGGAAAATGACTTGAAAAATTACTTTCTTGGTCATTTTTTGCACAAATTGTGTTAGAATTATTCGCCAAATTTTTAGAAGCAAGATCCACCTCAGATATACCCATACTGAATTGGGCGAACATTATTTTAACCAGTTGATATTTGTTTTTACCTTAGGTGAATGTTAAGCATTATGCCATTTTGGGAACGTTTGCCGATCATCTTCCAGTCTTGATGAACCTTTGTCGACATGCCAGATGGATTTAAAATGTCAAATTTAGGTCAGTCATAGGTTCAGATCCTAAATTTTTTCATTTATACAGTACTTGGACGAATGATGGCCTTACCTTTGCCAGATCTACAGAACGTTCGCCAGACTGTTATTTTTGTCCCAGACCTTTGCTGGAAATATTGGAAGCTATTTTCAAAGTATTGAACAAGCCTGCAAATTTTTTTCTAGCACTGATCAACCAAACTAGTATTTTGTGTAATCCAAATTCACCTATAAATAGGTGGAATTCGATTCATTTGTCACTTGTGCTAGTGGAACTCTTGAAAAAAATTTTCACGACCAAAACTTTCTGTCAACTTTTTTTGCCTTCTGATATACACTCACACTTACTGTCCAATCACCATGTCTTCTACTGACACCTCTCAGTCTCCGAAATACTCCATTTTGAGTGTGGTGCATATTTTTAGATGCAGATTTTTGATCATCCGATAACTCCAACGAAAATCGGGTATTTGTTTAAAAACGTTGGCACTTATAAAGTGGCCCTTCAAGGATTCCAAGGCCACTTTGACATATTCAAAGGTATGGCCTTGACTGAGTTGGAAAAGGCCAAGGCAACCATCGGTGAATATGAAAAGGCTGCCACTTAGATTTTGGAGTCTAAAATCCTCATATCCAAGTTCCATTGACGCCACAATTCTTGCAAAACAACAACGAAAATTTATCTACTGCTAGCATGCATTCCAATATTGCAGATCATACACATCACAAAACAGAGCATTGAGAAAAATCTCTTCTATTATCAAAACTGAATTTACAATATCTCCTTTGAGCGCTGTCAGCGCGTTGGCGCGAGAGATGTTCTCTCTCACGAATAGTATGACTAGCTACTGCTAATCTGTAAACTCACTCTATGTCTGTGACTCTCTTCCTAACTGTTTTCTTCTTGATGGATCTAGCAATACATATATTTAGAGTAACATTTTGATTAGAGAGATTAAACGATCTACAACTAATCTCAGATTACAAGAGCGGTGAATTAGGCACGTCCTAACGCTCTTCTGATGACATCATCATATCTGATCAGGAAGCTATACTACATGGTACTTGTTTGATCTTCCTGGTCCTTAGAGCGTGAAGAGTTCCGTGTTGCGAAGAATTTTGTGTCGTGTCGTGTCATATAACCTTCTCCTGTTGTTCGTGCATTAGCTGTCTTCTGCCCATTGCCCGTGCCTTCACGATGCAGGCCTTCACCTTTTGCCAAAAGACACTTTCGCAATTTGAATAACAACGTCATCTTTTTAAGGGCACTTTCGCTTTTTCAAGGGCACCTTCACTTTTACAAGGACAACTTCGCCTTTTTCCTGAAAGGTGAAAAAAGCGAAAAACCCGAAGGTAGGCCTGAAAAACATTTCTAAGGCATTTACAGACTGTCACCTTTTTCGCAAAAAAGTGAAAAATGCGACAATGTCGAGAAAAGTTGCCAGAGTTATTTTCTAAGTGTCTTAGACCTACCTTCATGACCCAAAAATGCGAACTGTGCGACAAAACAGTTCAAAAAAGCAGACTGTGCGAAACATAGCTCAAAATACATAGTTGCTAAAAAACAACAAAGAAAAAACTAAGGAAAAATGAAAAGGCTTTGAAAGATAGAAACTCTCAGTTTCTTTAGCTCCCTCTCAAAGCTGGTATTTTTCTGATTTCTAAGCTTGTACGCTGCTTCTCAAAAATTGTCTTGTCAAGAGGCTTTGTGAAAATATCAGCCACCATCTGTTTCGTTGGAATAAACTCGGTCCTCAGCCTGTCTTTCTCAACCAGATCTCTTCTCAGATGATATTTGATAGTAATGTGTTTCGTCTTGGAATGAAACACTGGATCCTTCATCAGATGAATGGCGGATGTGTTATCCATGAATAGTAGCAGTGGCTCGTTGGAGTTCTCTCCTAGTCCTTGAGCCATGTAAGCTCGTTCTCCATCTTGGCTGCTGCAACATACTCTGCTTCGCAGGATGATTGCGCAATTATGGTCTGCTTCATGCTGATCCATATCACAGCTGCACCGGCTGCTATTGTACACCCTCTTGAGATGCTCTTGCAGTCACCTTTTAGGGGTGCTCAGCTTGCATCGCTGTAGGATTTGATTTGGAATCCTTCATATTGATATTAAATTGGCTCATTCTGAAAACTACATAAGCAATGTCGGGACATATATTATCTGCTAAGTACATGAGTGATCTGATTAACCTCCTGTAGGGCACGTTCTGCATGGCTTCCTACTCTTCTGCATTTTGCGGATAGTCTTGCTTGGTCAGAATTGTTTCAGCTACCATCGACATATTAGCTTTCTTGCAGTCTATCATTTGAAAATCATCAATGATTTTCTGAATGTATCTTGACTAGGGAAGATACAACTTCCCTCCGTCGAGATCTCTGTCAATCTACAATCCTAGGTAGCATCTTGCTTCCCCTAGGTCTGATATTTCAAAATGCTATGAAATATCATGCTTCACCTGAGCAATCAGCTCGTCACTTCCGGACAGGATCAAAGTGTCATCCACATAGACTGCTATGATTATGATTTTTCCATCTGTGATCTTTGTATAGACATTGTAGTCGGCCATCAATGGTTGAAATCCTAAGGATCTGAGAGTGTGATCCTTCTTCTTATATCATTGCCTGGCAGACTGCTTCAGTCCGTATATGCTTCTTTGCATTTGGCAGGTGTAGTTCGCAAAGCGTGAGCAGATGAATCTTGGTGGTTGGTCCATATAGACCTCTTCATTCAACTTGCCATGTAGGAAGGTGGTCTTTTCATCCACTATGTGGATCTTGAGACTGTACATTGCTACATATGAAAATAGTAGGGTAAGGACAAATGCTTTATGACTGGAGAAAGGTTTCAGTATAGTCAACACCATACTTCTGGGAGAAACCTTTCGCCACCAATTTGGCCTTGTATTTTGATATGTTGCCATCAGGTCCGTACTTGTATTTGAAAACCCATTTGCACTTTACAATCTTCATGTCTGCTAGTAATGGCTCCAGATTTCAAACATTGTTCTACTCCATGGAATTCATCTCGTCTTCCATCACTTTAATCCACTTGTCCTTATTTGGACAATTGATAGCTTACTCATATGTTTGAGGTTCTCCTCCAAATCCACAGAATTCCTCTGATATATAGGCTGAGCTATCAGGTACAAATCTGATAGGTGCTCTTCTTTCTCTCGTGGATCTTCTTGGAGAGTTTGCAGTCAGATTGATGGCCTTGCCTTTGCTGACTGCTGAATTGTGGTGAGTAGCAAGTGTCCTGGGTACAGGATGTGCGCCTTGCTGCTCGTCGTCTGAATAGTCACTTTGTCTATTTGGAATTTGAGCATCTTGTTCTGGGTGCTCAGGGTCTGCTCCCTCCTTAGATGTCGACAGGTCATAGTAGTGTCTGGTCAAGATTTTGTAGCCAACTGGATCTCCGTCAGCCATTGTCTTTGACTCATCAAATCCCACGTCTCTGACAATCTTGATTTGTCTGTTGTCAAGCATGTAGATCAAGACCATGAGAGTCTGATTTCTCCTCTCTACCACACCATTGTACTATGGTGTGTAGGCTACACACCATTGTGCTGTCGTGTGTAGGCTGCACTCTTTAAGTGAAGTATGTCTTTGTTGGTGCAAAACTCTACAAAGCGTTTGGAGACGTATTCTCCTCCTCTATCGGTTCTTAGCTGCTTCACCTTCTTGACTCTATGAATTTGTCCAGGGCCTCTGACTTATTGTGGATAAAGTACACGGCTGCAAGCTTGCTGAAGTCGTCAATAAAAGTGATGTAGTACTTTGAACCTCCCAGGGAGGCCACATCAAACAATCCACAGATGTCAGAGTGTACCAGTTCTAGGAGTTCTTTCGTTCTGAAAGAGTCCTTGGCGAATGATATACGTGACATCTTGCCTTTGTTACAAGCATCACAGGATTTCAAGCATGCTGCATCTTTGATGTTGACACCATTGAATGCTCCACTCCGGGTAGCATTGTATAGAGCAACTATAATCATGTGATACAACCTCCTGTGCCAGTGGTTGTGGGCATCTCTTCTGTGCCATCAACCTAGGGCCATAGACCTTCTCCTTTCAATATGAGAGAAGTCTTCACCTTCCATGCTAGAAAGTTTGATCCTGAGGAGTCAAGGATCGTGTAGATCTTTGATTGAATGCTGCTAATGGATGCTATAGCCTAAAGGAATCAGACAGGGCTCTGATAATCAAAAGTCGTGGCTCTGATACCATGTAGGAATTCACTGGGCCTTCAACGAATACAACTTAATCCTTCTGGTTCAGAGGTTGCACCGTGATGCAACTTAAACTCTCAGTTTCTTCAGTCTATCATTGATGCATCTTTGGAAAATAGACTAGGATTCCTTTTAGATCAAGTCATAGGAATGCAACAAAAGGTCTGTTATCTGTTGTTCATATAGATATATGTGGACCTATGCAAACTCCTTCATTACTAGATGAAAAGTATTTCATTATCTTTATTGACGAATTCTCCAAAAGAACAATTATTTATTTCATTTAACAAAAATCAGAAGCTTTCATCAAGTTTAAACAATTAAAAGAGCATGCAAAAAATCAAATTGGCAAACGAATCAAAGCACTGAGGTCAGATAACGGGAGAGAATACATCTCCATCGAATTCAAGGAGTATTGTTTTAACAATGGCATTGAACAACAATACATTACCTCCTATTTGCCTCAGTCAAATTGTCTTGTTGACAGAAAGAACAGAACCTTAGTTGAATCGACAAAGTGCATGTTATCACATGCGACACTTCCAAAGTCCTTTTGGGCTGAAGCTGTTTCAACAACAATCTATATTCAGAATAGATGTCCTACTAAAGGTCTCCATTCAAAGTTTGGACATGTACCAAACCTTCTCTATCAAACTTATGAGTTTTTTGATGTACTGCTTTTACGCAGATACCTCGTGATCTCAGGAATAAGCTCGACTTCCAGAGTATCAAATGTATTTTCATCAGCTACACTACTTCAGATCAAGCCTACAAGTTATTTGATCCCATCAAGTCAAAGATATTCACTAGCTGGGATGTCATCTTCATCGAAGATTAGTTTCAAGACCTCAAGGGAATAGGCACAACCCATCCAGTTGACCTGTCAGATTCTCCTGACATATTGAGCTTTCTAGTTCCTCAGTCGACTATTCCCCTTGAAGGACCAAGCTCATCTACTCTTGACGAAAAACAAATCAACAACGAATCAGAAGATGATAATATTGCAAGTCAACGACTACAATATAATGGAAATGATCAACTTCCTCTATTACGCAAAAGATCTTCAAGAGCAAGCAGACCACCTAATCGATATATTGACGAGTCTACAGCCTACCTTGTTCATGAGCCGACGTCTGTCAAAGAGGCACTCAGTCAGCCAGATTCAATTCTGTGGAAAGAAGCTATGGATAAAGAGTATTTATCTCTTATCAAGAACCAGACATGGACAATTGTCGATGGACAATTGTCAAATTATCTGCTAGCAAAAACGTAGTTGATTGCAAATGGATTCTCAATGTCAAGTACAATGCAAATGGAAGCATGAACAGGAGAAAGGCATGACTTGTCACCAAAGGATTTTCTCAGGTATACAACGCCTATTACACTGAGATCTTCAGTCAAGTAGTCAAGCATTCTTCTATTTGACTTTTGCTATCATTTTCCATTGCAGCAGATTCGGAAATACATCAGATGGATGTACAGACAACATATCTCAATGGAGTTATTAAAGATGACATTTACATGGTACAACCTAAAGGTTATCTTATCGAGGGTAAACACAATCATGTGTGTAAATTCCATAAGGCACTTTATGGTTTGAAGCAATCTGCTCGAGCGTGGTTTCAAAGGACCAATACTTTCCTTATTGATCACGGCTACACACCTAGCTCTTCAGATTCTAATGTTTACTTCAAAGTAGTACTCTTTTATCATTATCACTCTATATGTGGATGATACATTGCTTTTCAGCAACACTACCATTCTGATAAAAGAGGCCAAGCCAATGCTATCTTTCGAATTTGAAATAACCGATCTGGGCAAAGCTCATTTCTGCCTTGGTATACAAATCCATAGAGACAAAAATTAGAAATTGATCTACATTACTCAACAGAGGACGACAATGGATTTTTACACGTAATTCATGATAGGCGACAGTGTTGCAAAAATGTGAAAAATACAACATTGTACTTTTACTCATAGTTCTTGACAGGCGACACGGTTAGGAATGCTAATGAGTTTCTATCCACTATTGTCTTGCACTCATTAGCATCTGATCTTGCTTTTCTGAATCAATACTATTTCTTTATTGCGTTCACTTTGTGTCAGAATGCATGCATCTCTATAATGCTTTTGTAACTGATAGAAATTGTCTACGTAATCACTTAGTATCTAGCGAAAGTTAAATGCTAAAGATTGAACATGATTTTCATCACTACTGCTTTGTTCAATTTTTTATAGGCGTAGTCATGCATTGGAAGTATGAAGTTTTCGCATTCCATTATCTACCTATTTCTGACATCCAAGATGCACTTCAATCAAAGGTGTGGGACAAGCCTATGGAGCAAGAGTATGAAGTTTTTATCACCAGCAATACTTCAACGCTAGTGGATTTACCATCCAACAAGCATATTATTGGTTGAAAATGGGTGTTTAGAATCAAGTACAACAATATGGCACCATCAAAAAGTACAAAGCAAGCTATGTTCAAAAGGATTCACTCAAATCCAAGGCCTTGACTATGAGAAAACATTTGCACCCATCGCAAAGATGGTGACTATAAAAATCATCATCTCTATTGCTTGCTACTTCAAGTGGAAGATGTTCCAATTGGATGTCTCTAATGCCTTTCTTAATGGTCACCTTGAGGAGGAGATTATGAAATTTTCTCACGTGTGGGAATGCCACAAAGTGTGATTTGATCGCCTAAGACTTTGTGATTGAACCTAGATCAAGTGTAGATTGATAATCAAGATCAAACACTCAACTCTATGTCAAGAGCACTAATCTACATGCATAAAACCATCATACAAGTACTCTCACGTGTGTGGAAGTAAGTGCTTGAAAAAACTAAGTACAAAAATATCGTTTTTTTGGGTAGAGAGAGAAACCAAGATAGACTAGAAATTCACTTAGATCTCAAAAATCTCAAGTACATAATGAAGGTATCAAGCACTCTAATAGGAACTCATGGAGGAGAGTGCTCAAATATGATTGGACCCCTTCTTCTACTCCTCTCCATGTGATTGGATGAGTGACTTTCTACTCCTCTAATATGATTGGAGCATATACATAAAATCTCTCTTTTGATTGGACCCTTGATCCATGCCAACACTTTGGAATTGGTCAGTCATCAAATATAATTTTGACACTTTTAGTGAGCCTAACTATCTTCATAAATCACTTTTGGGCTAATCACATAAATACATGTGAATTTGACTATTTTGCCTCCTAGGACAAAAATGGCCCTATCACTAGCTTACACATAGATGGTAACAAATAAAATTTGTAACACACCTAAATTCAACATAGATGACTTTTTGTATTTTTCACACTCCTCCTGAAAAGTTATCTATTCTAAAAAAGCATGGATGCTGGAATCAACCCAAGACTAGATCTAAGCTTGATGAAGGCGCTCTTGAGTAGTGGCTTGGTGAGTAGATCGACAATACATGAAGATGAATCAATATGCTCCAAGTAGATTTCTCCTCCAAAAAGCTTCTTTCTCACAAAATGATGTGCGATTTCTATGTGCTTGCTCCTTGCATGAAATATTGGATTGTTGGCTGTCAGAAATGGTGAACTCCTGCAATTTTGTCGCAACGCGAAAGTCAACAAGCCTTGACTCGAAGGTCGAACGATTCGCGAAAGTCAGCGTGCTTCCAAGACAAATGAAGGACGAACGATTCGCGAATCATTCACACCTCCAGGACTGCAAAAACCGCAAAGCGACGCAAAACGAAAAGACACGAAAGAAATGAAAGAAATGAAAGGAAACGAAAGAAACGAAGGAGAATCTTTCACGATGCCAACTGACAACTCAACGGGCTTGGAGTCTTATACTTCACACCCAGCTGAAACGAGTAGCAACGACGGAGAGTAACTGATTAGTTGATTAGCGTTAACTACTCTTGTAATTCTCTGTTTAGCTATCTTGTAAACGCCAGGCAGTGGAGATAAGAACCATATTTCTAGATCAAAACATACACAGAGTATGTGAGTGAGTAGAGCAAATAAGAAAAAGACTAGAGACAAAGTGTTGTGTATGAAAGTCTACCAACGAGCAGAATACAACGAAAAGAGTAGAGCGTCAGGCTGCCAACAAGCGAGACACTGACGATCTCGCTCTAAAAATCAAACTGATAATTGATTGCTCTATTTTCGTGCATCTCCTTGTCTTACGCTGTCTTGATTGCTAGAATGAAATTTGTTCTGTGATGTGTAGTCGCGTGTCTAGGTTTCTGTGAAGCTTCCGCACAAAAGAACAAGAAACAAAATCGTTCGCGACAATGAAATAAAACCAGTTTCGCGACATTGGGAAGAGCTTGGGCCGAGATGTTGTCACATTTGATCAAAGGCAAATCCTCTTCCATAATGAATTTGAGCTCCAAGAAAATCCTCTCGATCCAAAGCACTTCTTTTGTTGTTGTAGTTAGTGCCTTATACTCGGCCTCACATGAAGAGAGAGAGAGAGAGAGAGAGAGAGAGAGAGAGAGAGAGAGAGAGAGAGAGAGAGAGAGAGAGAGAGAGAGAGAGAGAGAGAGAGAGAAAGAGAGATAGTATATTGCTTTTTGGAAAGCCAATATATGAAATTTCCTCCAAAGAATATGGGGAAGGCACTTGTGGATTTTTGATCCACCATGTCACTTGCAAAATACGAGTCCGAGTAGCCAAGAATATATAGATCTTCACTTTTGTAAAGCAAACAAAAATCATGAGTTGAAGATATATATATCTTGAGACGCTCTTGGCCTGGCCGATTTCCAATGATAGATCTTGGGATCCTGCATAGATTGGCTAAGCTTGTGCACACAATAGCTCAAGTCGGGCCTAGTGATGGCTAACCATATTAAGGAGCCAATAAGGCTTCTAAAAATGGTGATGTCCTTGAAGGATCTTTCATCTCCCTTATTAGGATCTTTCACAACATGCTCCACTGGTGTATCTATGCTCTTATGATTCTCCATATGAAACTTTCTCAACATTGATAGAGCATATCTAGATTGACATATAAAAACATAATCATGATAAATGTCAATCTCTAGGCCTAAAATATAATGGAGCTCTCCTAGATCTTGCATTTTAAACTCTTCTCCAAGTGCACTTTTTGTCTCTTCTACTAATTTGATGCAACTTCCACAAAGAATAATGTCATCTACATAAACAAGAAGAATGACAAGATCACTAGCAACAAACTTTAAATACATGAAAGGATCATAGTCACTTAGCATAAATCCTAGTGAGATAAGAAAGGAGTTGAGTCTAGCATACCATGATCTTGGTGCTTGCATGATTCCATATAGACTTTTGAATAGCAAGCAAACTTTTGATTCATCCTTGATGAATCCTTGAGGTTGCTCCATATATATTTCCTCTTCAAGATATCCATTGAGAAATGCATTGGAAACATCTAATTGGAATACCTTCCATTTGAAATAGCAGGCAATAGATATGATTATCCTTATTGTCACCATCTTTACAACGGATGCAAAGGTCTCTTCATAATCAAGGCCTTGGATTTGAGTAAATCCTTTTGCACATAGCCTTGTTTTTTACTTGTTGATAGTGTGATCATGATTGCACTTGATTCAAAATACCCACTTGCAACCAATGATATGCTTGTTGTATGGAGGATCCACAAGCTCCCAAGTATTATTGGTGATCAATGCATATCGTATTTTTGCTCCATAGCTTTGTACCATTGGAGTGCATCTTGGACACACCTTGGCTCTTCATTTGACATGAAAAAAGCATAATTGGTAAAATCAAGTTCCACTTGCTTGCCTTTGTCAATATGTGAGAGCCTCTTAGGCTCAAATATCTCTCTCAAAGATCTTCTTGGTGAGAATTGAATGAGGAGTCTTCTCCTCAAACCTCGACCCCATCACTTCTTGATTGTCTTCAATAGAGATAGGCCTACCAAGGTGGACTTTTGTTCTTCATAAAAAGTGAAATCTCTAATCTCAATAGCTTTGGAAGTAGAGAGTATATAGACTCTATAGGCCTTCTTGGTGGATGAGTATCCAACCATGATCCCTTTGCTTGAGGTTGGATCATCCTTCTTCCTTGTTTCCAAGGGAATATGTGCAAAGCAAATACTTCCAAAGATTCTAAGCTGATCAACCTTAGGGTTCTTCTTGAATAATACTTCATATGGTGTCTTTTGTGAAATATTTGAGATTCATCAAGATCCAAACCTACAATTGATCTTTGGTTTTGAAAACAAGCTACTCACCAATCTTGCCAATGTAGAAAAATCAGCATCTACACTAAAATGAGATGCAAACTCTAATAGATCTTGATCATACATGAACAAAAACATAAAGTAATTTTGCTATCCATAAAATTATAATAAGATACTATATTTCACACGTGTGGATCTAAAAATAGCATTTATTGAGCATTCTACACATAGAATTGCAAGATATCACAAGTATAGTGCACCAATGGATAGTAGAATCCAAGAGAACCATGTATAAGCATGAATGAATTGAGAACTAGAGCAAGTTCAGATTGATCAATCAGGTGGGAATGAGGTCTTGAAGCATGGATGAGAAAAGTGAGATGAAGCTTCAAGATTAATTATATGGTGGAACATGGGGGAATGAATGGGTGTGGACAAGGGATGATAGGGATCGTGTGTGTCTTGTTATACATGTTCACACCCATGCTTAGTGTACAATTTTCCAAAGAGTCATCGTTGTTTGTCTTTGAAAATGACATTTGTACTTGAGGTTGTGCGCTCATTATAACTTCAATCTTTGATGGATGTGAGATTCCTTCAGTTTAGTAGGCCTATGGGATTTTGCTCATTGATGACTTGTGCTTCTTGTGGCCTCCGCAAATGATCAAATGGATGATGTAGAACAATGGTAGTATGGGCTTGAGACACGATTATGATCACTGCTCAATGTACATTCGTCCAATGAAGCATCGTTGTTGGCGTTGGTAGGAACACTTGTTGTATGCGTCGATTTGCTCATAGCTTTTGCCTTTGATGTGACTTGAGAGCCCTCCACTGATTCAAGCTGCCACTTTATTGATGATGCGATGGCCATGGTGAGGCAATTGAAAAAATGTGGATATTGTATCGCTTACGTAAAACCAACTGCTGATTGAGAATGGTGATGTTGGTGTTGTCGCAAATATTCCATCTTGTTGGAAAGATGGATCTTTGTTGGATCATGGTTGCAATCTGATAAGATGCTCCTTTTGTTGCCAAACTAGGCATTTGTTGTTGAAGTTTTTTGTTTGCTCTTTTTGTTCCTTTGAAAGTTGTTGAAATCATTGGTAAAGATGTAGAGATATATCTTAGTGACACAAAAACTTGAAATACGAGATAAAATGAAAAATTTTAGCAAATAACTCTATAGAAGGAATTGCATGACACTCTTAAACCAAACTCTTGCAATTCAGTATCGAACTTGCACAAGGCCATAGCTACAGTGTTACAAAAGGAAAAACAAAGTCATAACGTATAACATTTATGTAGCATGCAATAAGACAATTATGTCTTAGATTACTTTCACTCAGATAAAAAAATACGGGTTGTCATCTAGACGCAAAACTAATGATTCACTAGGTGGTAGCTCAAAATTTGGCTCCAGGGTATGATATCAATTGCTTGGTCATAAAGACATAATGAAGACAGATCTGAGGTGGTACATTCTTGGTCTTATCTATGGATGGTGTTTGAGATAGACCTTACATGGTTGCTCGATAGGATGTAACTCTATTTGGATTGGAAGCAACTATGTATCCATGGATCACAAGAGAATTAGTAAGACTAGACGAGCCTAGACACGTCTAAGACTAGACGAGCCTAAAATCAATAAGACTAGACGAGCCTAGACACATCTAATATTAATAATTTTGGTAAGTTGCAAATGGATCAACTTGATGAGCAAGCACATTGGTATCTTCTATATAAATACATTGCTGGGACTATGTAGTCAAAATCAACTTGTGTGATAGACAATGTAACAATATGTTGACTCTCTACAAAAGATTGTTGTTTTGGATGGGGAGCGATCGACCTTGGATAAGAAGACTCTGGTTGGGAATGTAAAAGTGGTGTAGGATGGTTCATAGAACCAGAGAATAGAGGTTAATGAAGAACTGAGCCTATTGGTGTCAAGGATCTATCTCGTGCAGTATATATATCTAACTATTAGGCTAAACACCAATCACATTCACACTTTAACAGAAAGAGAGAGCACACACCAACCCGAGAAGCACTCTAAAATTGTATTAACAAAGAGAGAGAAAACACAGTACATATATAGACTTTTCTAGGGGATACTGTGGCATGGTAAAAGAGTCCCTAAATGTATGCTCGAGCTTGGTGGTAGAGGTAGAGCCAAGGCCTACACACCGAGCCCTTCACCCTCAATGCCAAGTGTGAAGATGCCTCATCCTCGATGCTTCTAGCCTTGGGCCTGTGTTTGAAGGGAAGGTACATACTTTCAAGGGACTTTCATTATGAAAAATTTGGAAGGTGCTTTATGGATTTTTATTATAAAATACAATAAAAATGCATTTATATGAAGTGAAAGGGACTTTGAAGGGCTGCCCCCAAGTTTACACCACCCCCACTATTAGAGCAATATTTCATGCCTCATTTGTTGCCTTGACTGACGGGGCTTTGCAGCCCGAGACGAGGCCCCCTCACACTTAGATGTTTGCCAAGTGGCAAGCTTGCCACTTGGACTGTTTTAATTGATTCGATCAGAAAAACGTGTCAGAATCTCAACGGCTAATCCAGCGATTGCGCATTAAACTGTGTCGTGCCATTAAGATATCATATGCATTTGCTTAACAGAAACAGGAAAAGCTCTCTCTCTCTCTCTCTCTCTCTCTCTCTCTCTCTCTGCACTCCGTACGTTGGGACCAATTTATTATTATTATTCGTCCACCTTTTGCTTCCTTTTTGCTTTCTCTCTCTAGGATGCCTTCACCATCGATCGATCGATCGTTATTATCTTTTGTTCGTGGAGGAGCTTCATCAGCTTTGCGGGGCCATTCACTCTCGAAACGGTACGTCAAATCGATTTTCTTTAATGGATCTGGATATATTTTTAAGTTTTCCTGTTGTTTCGTGATCGCCTTTCCTGAGGCTGTATCAAATGAGCTGATAATATCATAATATTGAGCGTTTGTATATTCTACTAAATAGATCGGAATGCGCTTTTAAGTTTCTCTTCCTGCTGGTGTAAGTTTGTTTTGTTTCCGTTTCGCTTTTGAAATCGGCAATATTTTGGCATTTTTGCCAACGGATCTGACTTTTCGGTTGAGTTTTTTGGTCTTGCTCGGTGACTTTAAACGTTTTTGCAATGGTACGAATTTCTGGTGTAGTTGCGTCTTTGTATTGAAGCTTTTGTGTACTTGCTTAACGCTTATACACCACTTGCATTTTGCAGGATTGTGAGTTTCTTACCGTTTTACTTCCTGCAGTCTCTTTCATCGTCAGATCTAACTGCTTCGTATCCCGTGCACAACAAAGTAATTGTCCCGTTATTCAGGTTCTATTAAGTTCCAAGGTTGACAAGGCCCGCATCCTTCTGAAGTGGAGAAGAGAAGCTTCCAATTTTGATAATGTCGTTTGCTGGAACTCAGCAGAAGTGCAAAGCTTGTGAAAAGACTGTTTATCTTGTGGATCAGCTTACTGCCGATGGCGTCATCTACCACAAAGCTTGCTTCCGTTGCCATCATTGCCATGGCACTCTCAAGGTACTTTACCCCCGAGTCGAACTTATCCGTAAACGTTGTACATGTAAGATGTTAGTCTTCGTTCGGCTTGTCAGCGACAGGAGAACATGAACTTCTTATCTTGTGGATCTACATTCGACGTGACTGGGACATTACTGTCGTGTCTGATAATAGTAAATATGTGCTCTGCTAACTTAGATTCACCTTATTAGACTACTTGAGCGCAGTTTCCGTGCTGCAACTTTTAGGATTTAGCCAGGTTTGTGAAGCGTTGATGCTCCTGTATGTAGAACTGATATGCATCAAGCTTGGGTCGTTCATTGTCGTTGTTCGTGTTTCGATCTTGTTTTGCACTCGAGTAGCAGAAATTTAGTTGGATCTGTCAGAATTTTATGTGTTTTTAGCTATTCCTCGCCAAAAAAGGATCACTCTAGCAGAAACAGTTTCTTGTACATCTGTCTTGAATGCTGGACGTACTTACCATTGAATAGTCAGGAATGCTATATTCCACAGCATATCTAGGAGAACAATTAGCAAAGCTATAATCTTCTGGAACTCTGTATTCCTGCCCGCTGATCAAACAATTGTTATCTTCCTTTCTCCGTCTGTCTGATCGTATGGATTTTATCTTCTTTGCAGCTGAGTAACTATGCATCTTTGGAAGGTGTATTATATTGCAAACCTCATTTTGATCAGCTATTTAAATTGACTGGAAGCTTTGACAAAAGTTTTGAAACAGGTAAGCTTTGGCTTTTATTGCCTTGTGCCTTTGACTGAAAACGTTTGACAATACCTTCCATTTAGATGTTTGTGATATATGTTGCTGTGCTGGGTTGTGTACTTGATTTACTAGCCATCGTTATTAACATTGGATATTATACCTAATAGGGAAAAAAACAATGTATGTAGAAAAGTTCAATTTGGAAAAAATTCATAGTGACAAAGTGATATGCAACAAATATGATTGACATAAATGTGTTCATAGTTTTATACCCCTAGAGTTGTACTAACTTCCGGATTTGTGAATGTATGATAGGTTTGTAGTTACTAGTACTATTTAATCCCCTTGGTTGTTGCCCTGAGAAGAGTCTTGCTATACTGAATTATGATCTGAAGATGGGGTTGCGTTTATGCATGAAATGGTTGTTTTTAGATTCCACCAATATTGAAATCTCTGACTTGCTGGAAGAAATGTGTTTGGAGCTCAGGGATCATTGGAAAATTAATTGAGGAGTTAATCAGGTAGAGCTTTATGTCTTAGATCAAAGCTCGAGGGCATGATGAGCCACTTATATATGACAGGGTGCTACTTGTTTTAACACTTGATTAATTGAAAATATGTGAGCCTATTAACAAAGAGGGTAAAAGTTGAAATTTATAAGTCATCTTAGTGATTTGGTCAGAAAACTTTGCTTTATAAATCACAATTACCATCACACCATACCATTCAAAGGAAGTCTAGTGACTCTATTCTTTGCCTTTGAATCCTGAAAGCAACTGTGGGCTTCCTGAAGGTGCAGGACACTTATGTCCGAGAGCTCTACTATGCTTTGGCAAAGATTCCTTGAACTTCCCCAAAAAAGACCCACTGAAAGAAAACCTTCAGGGAGTGCCTTTTGGGTTGCTTTCTTTGCAAAGGAGGTTGTATATTTTATGTGTTAAGAGTGGCTATGGACTATTTGTTGAAAATTCTAATAATGGATTCTATTTTAGCCAAGCTGCATGGATGCCATTGTAATGTGTTGACTTTGTAGAAGGATCCAATTCGTATTGCAAAGGGGTGGTAACACTTGCCCCCTAGTTTATCCTCCATGAAGACTTAGTAACAACACATTCTCCTGCACGTGAAGAGATTATGGTTGAAGTAAGAGAGGCACAACTCCAAATTAAATGCAAATACTTTTAATGATCGATACTAAAGAAGTATCCTAAGGAACAATTTCTTTTCAAGAAAAATTGTGGTTTATCTCAAGAAGCCTAGATATATTGTAAAGCAATGTTCGCTTAAAAGGAAGAACTATGGATCTACCTTCTCTATCAAGTTGGTCAAGTTGCCATCAAGAGAATCCGGATTCTTTCGAAACCTAGTTGGCATCTTATGCTTGGGTACTGATGAAACATAAGCAGTGCTGTTTGGCTATGATTTTTTGTTTATTGAATTCCATATTATTGTTTTGATTTAGATCCTTTGAGTTTATTGGTTGCATGTATATTGTTTCTAAGCTTTATCTCATGACATCATTGACTTCTCAACTTGAATTTGTGATGTATTATTATTTCACAAAAAGATATAAAGTTTCCATCAAGTAGTAGGATTTGTTTTGCTAAAGTTTATCAGAAGGTAGTGAGTGTGATTTGTTTAGGCTAACTAATCCTTCTAAAACCTTACAGAGCAACTTGTTTCATAATATCTGGAAAAATTTTTGGTAGAGTTTTTAGATGATATACTCGTTTATAGTAAGTATTTCCATGGACTTTGTAAGCCATGGAAATACTTACAAGATTGCCCAATGATGTGTATGATTGAGGTGGTTCATTCAGATGACACTTGTGGTCAGCAATTTTTTAAAGTTGGAGCAATGAGCTTTAGCTTAGTGGATCATCCAAAATATGAAGGTCAGAGTAAAAGGACTGTTGAAATTGTGGAGGATATGTTTCTGGTTGGGATAAGTAATTTATACTATTTGAGTTTTCTTACAATGTTATAAGCAGGCACAACTCCCTTATGCTTATGTATCTGTCTTAGCCAAGATGACAAGTTGTTGTGAAAACAAGAGAGATCAATTTTCAAAAGGTAGCTAATTTCCTTAAGGATGTGTGATTCATGCTTGTAAATTGCTCAAAATCGAGCAGGACGTTTCTTGAACCTTAGGGGAACTTCTTGGGTAGATCAGGAAGGCGATTGGGTGCATCTATGAACCAAATATATTGCAGACTTTAGAAAACATTACACATGTCTCTGAGGTACTACACATTGTTCAAACTAAGCAAATCATGGCTTACGAGCTATCGAGTGTCTCATGTGAGTAGACTTAAGACATGTACATGACAGGGATTCATTTGCTTTTGAGGTTGTAGTGGACTAAGTTCAGGATATTTCATCTAAAGTCCTTTTAGAACTAGAATAAGTTTTTGAGCTTAACGTTCAAAGATTTTGCCTGTGATTCTTGTATGTTGGTATTCCAAGAAAATAATGCATTTACATTTCATTATCTCAACTTGAAAAGGTTTTCAGTCTTGGTAAGGTAGACCAATGCCAATTCAAATTAGTTAAGCCTGAAATATCACTCCTTGCCAAGCTTTGGAAATTCTGCTATTTCTAGAATGTGACTTAACTTCTAAAGGTTGTGGTTTGCTTTGAAAGTTTGTGAAGTTTGCCAACACTTGCATGGAACTTGATTTTCATGTGATTGGAGCAAGCTCAGAAAATTGAAGGATTAGGAGCTTTTTGTCAAAACTTGTCTACGTCAACCGAATGCTGAGTAAAATTATGATTTATTCTTGTAGGCATGCAGCCAAAATCCATGAACAGGATGCAAGAGAATGAAGCGGTATGTACCCTTTGCTAATGCATGTGAAGGTTGCTTGTAGTCTTAGAAGTAAATATTCTCAAAACTCTATCTGATATTGTGATTCTGCAAACAATGAGGCTATCCAGTGCATCTAAAGCTCTGAAGTTGTTTTTTTCTGTGTGTCTACTGTTTGCATAGAATTAATGACCCGTGTACCTGAAGGCTACAGCAAGAGTTTGATGTTGAGCATTTTAGTGACATCAATCACTACATGCCACCATGAAAATATAGAACTTGTAGTGCATTACTTTTTTCACTACAACCTTAATCACAAAGCTTAAATACAACTGTGTATTTGAACTTTGAAGCATAATTGAAGCCTGTGTTCTGGGAAATCCAAATAGGCTTGTTTTATTTAATTTTCTTTTCTGGTTTTCTGATTTTTTAGCTAGCATTTAGGGTTTGTAAGTTTTTTTAGCACTTCTGTTTTCTATGCTTAAAATCAGTTTTCAGAGGTTTTTTTTTTCCATTTTTTAGTTTAAAAAACAACATTCTGCTCCATCTATGGCATTTTGTAGCCTACAGCCCAAGTTTTAATATGCCAACTTGCCAAGATCTGGAAGATTCCCCTATGAAGCTGAAGCTTTAATAACTCTTGTATTGGTAGGAAACTGTCAAGAAGTCTGTTTTTGGAGTTAGATATTTACGTACATTGGAGTTCTTGTGTTGCCAGCTCCAATTTTTTAGACCTTGTGCTTGGAAGTATGTACTGAGAAGAGACTTTGGAATCTTTTTACAGGATAGAGGTGCATCTAAATCACCAAGTATTGCTTCACGGCTCTTTGTTGGCACTCAGGAGAAATGTGTTGCCTGCTCAAAAACTGTCTACCCTCTCGAGAAAGTAACGTTTTTTAAAGTTCTTGTTTTTGGCTTGTTTCTCAGCTTTTTGAAATGCTTTTCTTATTTGGCTAGAGTTAGTTCCAGCATGAAACTGTCCATTTTAGTTATTGTGATTTTGATTGTCTATCGGTCATTGCTGAAAGTGAAATTTTTTGTTTGTTTCAATGCTTCTTGGACAGGTAAGTGTTGATGGCTTGCCTTACCATAAATCTTGTTTCAAGTGCACACATGGTGGTTGTGTTATAAGTCCTTCAAACTATGCAGCTTTAGAAGGAAGGCTATACTGCAAACACCACTATTCACAACTTTTTAAGGAAAAGGGAAATTACAGTCAGTTAGTGAAGGCGCCACCGTTGAAAGTGGGGGGTAAGCTAGAGGCATAAAGTCGTAGTGATCTTGTAAGGCTATTCTTTTCTCAGGTCTGAAAAGGCAGAATCTTTCAAATATTTGACTTTAAACCTATGTGCCAAAAAGATTGTTTTGTGTTCATGGATATCCATATACTTGGTGGACTAGGTTTGGGCCCTCCTAGTTTGTGGGGTCTTGTGTGGGCCATTGTTGTTTTGCATTAGTTAAATTTATTTGGCTGAAAATTTCAAAAAGATGTATTTATGAGTGATGAGCTATAAGGTGATGGTTTGCTCAAGTGATTGATTTTTAATAAAAAAGTTTGGTCTTTATGCATCGCTGGTGTTAATTTGCATTTTCGGCTGTCAGCCCATCTTTCAAAGGATTTATGAGCTACTACGTTGGTGCTTGTTGGATGTTGAATCATCGCTATGTTTTGAACCTTTATGATGAGTGAATGATATACCTTTAAAAGTGAATGGTGTAAGCTAGATGTATAAATTCACAATGGGCTATTCTTGACAAAGGTCTGAAAGGGCTATTATTCTTACCATGCCTTATAGATTATATATTGAGCTGGAAAAGTAAGAAAAACAGAGTGTATATATGAGTGACGAGCTTTGCTCAAGTCAATGCAGCAACCAAACGTTTGAAATGTTTTTCAAACAGGGAAAAATTGACCAAACGATCAAAACTTTTTTTGATTTTAGGGTTTAAAAAAAGAAACTTATGTAAACTTGTACAAACAATTGCCTATTAGCTGTTATACAATGAAAAAGCATAAATGTAAAGAGCATAGGACAATGCACAAGCTTACAACATCATGAAAAAGGTTCCAAACATCTTGAAAATCTAGGGTTTTTTTGGTAGCCTACACACTAGATCAAAGCAACAGTAAGAATATGCCTATGAAAAGTAGGGCATTTTCTTAATTAGCCTGCAAAATCCCATGATGTTTTGATAAGCAACCTTAGAGTATTAAGCAAATGAATCTAACTGGTTAAAACAGGATCAGATTTGAGCAAAGACAAATAACTTTCAAACAAATGAGTTTTTCTGCATTTTGATGTCCATTGACATTAGAATGGTGCAAGACTCTTACTTGCAACCTCATTTGATCCCCTTGGTGCACTGACAAGGAAGTTACAAGTGAAAATTAAAAGAGACAAGGTTGGAGGGGCTGCAGCAGTCAGCGATGGAGGCAAAGAGAGAGAACGATGAGTTGCCTGGGTAGGGGCCCCAACAATCCATTGGGACCCAAGTTGGGGCCCAAAAGCATTTTCATAATACTAAAAATTGCATTGAAAAAGAAAACCTTAGAGCCTCCAAAATTCATTATTCTTGCGGGCATTTTCAAGATTTTAAATGCCGTGTTTCAAACCCATTCAAATTGTGGATCGTTCCAAATGCGTTTGGTTGTTACTATAACTCAAGTGATAAATTTGAAAAAAAAAAGGGGTTGGTTCTTTATGCATCCCCATTTTTAAATTTGCATCTTTGGCTTGCAAAGGATTATCAACTATCATCATGTTGAATGTTGAATCATCTTTAGTTCTGAACTTTTATTAAGAGATAACGATGCCTTGCAAGGCATCCTTTGATCTGCCATTTGCTAACTACCTTTACTTTTTGTCACCATATATTAGCAATTTCATACTTGCAAAAAAACCATCTGCTGGTCATTTAGCTTCAATGCTACATACAACTTGGAAGTAGAAAATTCTCTCTTCTGATTCTGTTTAAATAACAGTAACTATAACTAGTGGAATATCTCATGGCTTTTTCTTTACCATAGGGTGATGTTTCTATTGGATTTCAATGCTCAGCCTTAAACCCATTCAATAATGAGCATCCTAAAAGCTGTACAAAACCCAGAAACAGAAGGCTCAAATTTTTAGCAGAAGATCGAAAAATCCAGCATCGGATTTTTTTGACCCAAGCATTTTTGCAAACAAAGATTTTTCAACCCTGGATCAGGTAGAATCGGGTCTGAACCAAGGTTACACCCCGATTCGAACCGGCCGATTCGAATCGATTCTTTCCGGTTCGAACCGGCAGGCCAGGTTTGAATCGAAAAACGGTTCGAACTGAAAAAAAATAAATTTCAAAACGTTTTTTTTTACTTTTTGGGTTCCCCCCCCCCCCCTAAATCCGGTTTGAACCGAATTCCGGTTCGAACCGGGTCCGAATGGTTCGAAGGTTCGAACCGTGGTTCGATGCAACTATGGTCTGAATTATCCGGGCATGTTCGACCCTTTGCATAGTTTGCGATACATTGTAAAATTTGATACTGTCGGTCAAAAATCCCCAACCCACGTCGTGGCGTTGACAGTCTGCCTACTTTTTGTAATCAATGTAGCAGATAGCATTTAATGCTTGTAAGATATTTAGCAAGTAGAAGATATTTGTAATATATCAATCAAACCGATCAACATAAGATTATCTTTTGAATTACTCTCAATTCTCATCAAAATTTCTGTAGCCAGCGTTATCCCGCTCCACGACCAAGTTGAAGTTATTACTTTAAGCTATTGTACTCATTGTTGATATCTATCAGAGTGTAAATTCTGTGTGCCGAGCCAATTGAGCCCCAATACAGAGGTACATGGGAAAAGCGAGATAAACCCTACTATGGGAATGATCGACGTAGACGAAGTTCGAAAAATACCTCAAGTAGGGAAAAGAAGTGAACATTTCAGTTTGCTGATCCAAATTCAATGGAAGCTTATATTATAAAATATTGAAGGAATTTATTGATGTTTTCGTCTAGGACTTAATAAATTTAAAAAGTATTCCTAGTGAATTTGGAAAACACCGAAGCAATTTGAAAGCAGACGCTCTACCAATTAGACAAAGGCAATACAGATTGAATCCTAAATATTCCCTAATGGTGAAAGAAGAATTAGATAAGTCTCTTGAAGAGGAATAATTTATCCAATTTTAAGCAGTGAATGGGTATCACCCATTGTGGTGGTTCCAAAGAAGAAAATTGGCAAAATTTGAGTCTGTCAAGATTTTGAAAGATAAAGTTTTTTTAACCGGATTTTCTGGTTATTATCAAGTTCAAATCAGACCAGAAGATCAAAGTAAAATGACCTTTACAACAGATTGGGGTACCTATGCGTACAATAGAGTGTCATTTGGACTTTGCAATTCACCTGCTACGTTCCAAAGAATGATGACAGTAATATTCCAAGACTTTTTGAGGAAATTTCTCGAAATATTTATAGATGATTTCTGTATTTTTAGTTCGCATAAAGGACATTTGGAGAAACTCCAACAAACATTACAAAGATGCAAGGAAACATCTATATCCTTACATCCTGAGAAAAGCTATTTTGGGATGACTGAAGGTATTATGTTGGGCCTCGAATATCAGAACGAGGTATCGAAGTCGATCAGGAAAAGGTCAAAGTGATCGATGCACTCTTACCCCCGACTAATCTGAGGGAGTTGAGAGGTTTTCTTGTCCATTTGGGCTTTTATCGAAGATTTGTACGAGATTATGCTATGATAGCAGCCCCTTTGAACAAGTTACTAAAGAAAGATGTTACATATGAATGGAGTGCAGACTATCAAAAGTCTTTTGAATAATTGAAATCTAAGTTGAAGACTGCTTTGATATTACAACCCCCCGATTGGACCAGGAAATTCCATGTTTATGTGGACACTTCTTCCTTTGCTATTGGAAGCATTTTAAGCCAGAAAACTAATGAAAAGAAAGATTATCCTATATATTATGCAGGTAGGCAATTACCTGCATCAGAAAAGAATTACTCTGCTACTGAGAGAGAGACTTTGGGAATGATATATTCAGTAAAAACATTTCGACATTATCTATTAAGTTATGCGTTTACATTTCATGTAGACTATTATGCAATAAAATATCTGGTCAATAAACTGGATTTATCAAGCCGAATAGCAAGGTGGATTCTTCTACTATAAGAATTTGATTATACAGTGGAAATTCGACCCGGTAAACACCATGCAAATGCAGATTATTTGTCGAGATTAGAAACAACTATACCCAAAGATCCAATATGGGATAATCTATCTGACGAAGAATTAATGCTGATAAATATCGAAAATTCTATATATGGCGATATCATTCAGTGCAAACATTGTTATATTCGGAAGGAATAACCCAAGAAGAGAAGAATGTCTTTCAATATAAAGTAGCACCATACACAATTATATCTGGTGTGCTTTACAAATTGGGAAGTGATGATGAACTCCGAAGGTGTCTAGAACCAGCAGAAATTCAAATAGTGATGAAGTCTTTTCATGAAGAAGAAGTTGGAGGACACTATGCATTGAAAAACACAGTTCGAAAAATCATGAATGGCAAATATTAATCAACCATAGAAAGTGATTTACAAATAAACTCTTGGTTTTACGTAAGCAACTTCAAATCTATGTCTTAATTCATAACATTCTAGATATCAAATATCTATATAATTGAAGGTTTTTTTTTTTGAACTAGAAGAAGACTCAGATCCCGAAGTATAACTAGAATTTGATTGAGTCTCACCTTTGTATTTGTCTTTCAACCAACTCATATGGACTTGCTTATTAGTTCCTCTTATAGAAAATCAAAATTCCCGCGTTTTCCAATGAGTAATCACACCGGCTTCATATGACCACGGTCGACCCAACAATATCAGATAAGTAGGAATTGTTACAGGCTTTATCACCACAAAATTTAGTAGGAACAATTCCCCTTCGATCTTTGCCTCCACATTGTTGAGTAGTCCCACAAGCTTCCTTCTTGTTTGATTAGCTAATCTTAAGAACTTATCAGTATGTGAGATATGAGTTGATCCAAGCTCATGAGCAGTCTCTTCTATAATGATGTCCACTCCAGATCTTGAATCAATTGGTACATTTGAAATAATACATCCTTTAATCTGTAATTCGACCTCTAGGGCTCCTCGGTCATCCATTTCAATCTTATTAATGTTGACTGCTGGTAGTTTTGGTTTTCTCCTTCTTCTCACAAATAACTCTTTTAGCTGCTTTTGATAGAAGACATTGTCTTCTAAAAGCTTCTTAAACATTATGCTTGGTCTCAAATTACCAAGATCTTCAATAATGTCATAACTCAATCTCAAAGACAAATATTTTTCAGTCTTTGGTCTTGTTGGAACTGATGGGGCAAGGGAGATGGAAGAACGCGAACGGAGAAGAGAGTAGGAATATTGCGGAACAGCTCTCCCGTTACAATCAATTGCTAGATGCAAAAACAGTCTAATAGAAAGTTTATGCTGAATATAATCACAGCTTTAAGTGCTCTAATTGCCCAACAGGATTTTAAAAATTAATTCATACTCTCAAAAACAAGAGTACAGTCCACCAAAGAGATTAGAGATGGTGTGTGTGGTATTACCGAAAAATGGATTCAATGAGAAGTATAGTTCTGAAATAGATAGCAATAGCAGTATGATATCGCGAGTCCCTCAGGTGTCAAAGGCAGCCACCGTCTGATCGAAAACTGAGGAGTCGTAGACGTCCGTGTTCTGATCAGAGTGAGTAAACAAGCGCGATCAAACAGCGATAAAGTGCATTCAATCACAACAAGCATTATCTACGTTATAGACAGATAGAGAGGCAATTGTGGGCTTAATTTCTAATAGTCCCCTTAAGGTCACGATTGGTGCCTTGGTATCTTCGTCAAGTTCAGCATGTTGAAGAACTTCTGGTGCTTGATCTTGGGAAGCGCTTTGGTGAAGATGTTTGCGGCCATTTCTGTTGTGGAGCAGTATTGAAGGATCACTTGCCCTGAGAAAACTTTCTCCCAAATGAAATGATACCAGATTTCTATGTGCTTGGATTTGCCATGAAATCTGGGATTCAATGATAATGAAATACAGCTCAAGTTGTCACACAGAATGGTGGTAGCATTGAACTGAGTGTGATGTAAGTCGTGAAGTAATAACCTAATCCATACAGCTTCTTTTGAAGCTTGGCATGCTGCGATGTACTCTGCCTCTGTTGAAGAAAACACAACTGATTTCTGCTTCCTTGAGTTCCATGAAATCGGTCTCATTACCAAATAGAAACAGAACTTGGAGGTAGATTTTCTAGAGAGATTGTTCCTCTCCAATTTGAGTCGGAATAGCCTCGCAGGATGAGTGGGTTGGTAGCATTTCCATCATAACATAAGATGTGATCTAAACTTCCCTGAATATATCTCATCACTCTCTTTAACGCTTTCCAATGAGAGATCCTAGGATTAGACATGAATTGACTTAACGTGCTAACACTATATGCTAAATCTGGTCTAGTACAATATTGCATACATTAAAGATCCTACTAGTGAATGATAAGAGTACTTTGCTATGTCGAGTACTTCACTATCAAAATCAGCACAAGTAGGTTTAGTCAATACTATACTTGAATCCATTGGAGTATCAATGGGTTTGCAATCAAACATATGAAATTTTTTTAACATGCCTTTCAAATATGCCTGCTGCCTAAGATAGATCTTCTTCTGAAGCCTATTTCTAGTAATGTGAATTCCTAGCAAAGAATTGATAGCTTCTAAATTAGTCATGTCAAATTCCTTTGACAGATCACTCTTAGTAGTGTGCAGTAGAGAAGTGTCATTAGATAGAATAAAGGCATCATCTACTTAAAGAGCAGTTCCTGAGAGGTATGCACCTCAATCATTCTAGACTTCATCAGAAGAACAAGAGAGCCTAGCCAAAGCAATTAACTCCAAGGATGCCTAGCCACGGCCTATTACGTGCAAAACAGATCCAGCACCAAAGTCGTCAACAACAAAACTCCTTATGAAGTTTGGCATGGGCACAAGCCTAGTGTCATCCATTTAAAAATCTTTGGTTGTTATGTTTTGTTCACATTCCTAAGTAGCTTAGGAAGAAGCTAGATCATAGGACAAATAAATGTATTTTCATTGGCTACCTGATGAACATAAAGCTTATAAAGTTTATGATCCATCCACCAATGTAGTATTTGCCTCTAGGGATGTAATATTTCATGAACATACATACTATGATTACAAACAACCATCGACAAACGATGCTATGTCATTTCATCCTATTTTACATTCCAATGTTGATTTCCTTCTACAAGACCTGCGGCTACAGCTATAGCAGCCGAGCAGCCGACAGTACCTGTCATCAGACCAGACCAAGGTAGCTCGAGCAGATCTGGAAAAATTCAAGAAGAAGCAGCATCGCATCTTTGTCAACCAAATATCCGCAGTTCCTCACGGACTATGTCAACTGAATTGGTACCTATATGCTTTGAATAAACATTACTTTGCAAATTTCAGAAAGTGGCTGGGAATGTTCCTTGTTTTAAAAAAACAACTTTTGGCATTTTCTCTCCTTTCGGGTTTTTGCGAAAAAGCCGAAGGTGCCTTTAAACAAGTTTTAAGGTGCCCTTAGAAAGTTGAAAGTGCCCTCAAAAAGGCGAAGATGTCTTTAGCAGTTCAACTTTTTTGCACTTTTCGAAAAAAGCGAAAGAACCGAAGGTGCTCTTAAAACGAGTTTAAGCTGCCCTTAAAAAGTTGGCGAAAGTGTCTTTAATAATTTAACCCTTAAAAATAGAGGACCTTCTAGAATTCTCTCTCTCTTCACATTTTTCAGAAAAATGCAAAAAAAGGTGAAGGTATTGAAAAAGTTAAACTGTTGAACTGTGAACAAGTTGACTTCTTCAAAAAATAATTGGATAGAAGAAGTCAAAGGTAAGTATTGCAATTTTTGAGAAAATGCAAAAAATGTGAACTGCGACACTTAGTGTATTTTTACAGACTGTTCAAAAAGTAATGTAAATCTGCAGACTTGTTCCAAATGCAAGTTTGTGGAAGTCCTTGAAGATGGCCAAGTCTTCAATGACTTCAAGTTATTAAACTTAACATCTGAACTTGAAATTATGATGGGATTGGTTACCCTTTCCTGGAGATTAGCCGAAAGTCTATTTTAGACATCATTCAAGTAAATTGGCTGTCTAAGTTATGATTCCAAGGAGGCAACTGTTGTGTTAATTTCCAACAGGAACCGTCGCTTCCAAAGGTTCTTCAAAAGTAAACTTTTTTTTTGATTTATTTAACTCCTTAGTAAGAAGTTGTTCTATTTCTTTTGTTATATCTGGAGTAAAATATTTTTTTAACCATGGTCATCTTTTAAATCTTCATGCATAATAGACTTATTGACTTTTTCATTAGAATCTTGCTTTCTCTTTGAAGATTTTGTCTTTTTCTTAGGCGATTTCGTTGCTGGTCGAATTTGATCTTGTCGTTTATGTTTGGTTTTGCTTCTAATGCTTACCTTTGATATTTCAAAGTCAATATCGCTTGGTTAATTTTTCTCTTCGTCAATTCGACTTGCTGAACCACTTCATCTTTGGTTTAACTATCCTTAGTGGCTTCAGGTTTAACATACTTTACCAGTGGTGGCTTAGGACACTCCGAAGTTACATGTCCTTCACCTTTGCAATTTCCGCACAAGGGTACATATCCAATCTATTTCTTTGGTTCAAGGCATTCATTGGAATAATGTCCAGGTGTTCCACAATTAAAACAAATAGTATCTGCTGATTGGGTATATACTTCCGTACTGGAATAAATTTCTTCACAGGAGGTTTATATGAAGAAGAGACTAGTGTAGCACTAATTTTTGAATTACAAACTTGCATTTTAGCTTTACATTTCGAATAATGGTGACCTTCCTTGTTGCATTTTGTACACCATACATTCAACTTTCCTACTGTATTGGAATATTTTCTCTTATTCTTCGGTTGAAGAATAGGAACTTTCAAATCTTCAAATTTCCTTTCAAGTTCGGATACTTCCTTCTTCCATAAGTTTTGTTGTTTTTGATCGCTCTTCTTTGGATCTTCCATTCTTTTTTAATCTTTAGTTTGTGTCTTATGGCATTTTGAAGTTCTCCTTGGAGATTCATCTTCATTCGAACTATCTGAATCCAAACTAGAGCTTGATAATGAACTAGTCTTCAATTCAGAATCCGATTCCTGGTCGTTTGAAAAATTTATATGTTTTTTCTTTTTAATAAGCTCTTTTCTTGACTTTCGGCTTCTCGATATCCGAGAACTCTCATAATTCTCTACCATGGCAATGACATGCTCAAGGCTTTCCATAGTTCCTTGCCTAATCGATCTATCCTTTTGGGTAATCTCCTCAAGAACCATTCAATCTTCATGGCTACTGGATATACTCCACTCAGTTGACCAATTGGTTTTTTGACCCTTCGAGTATACTTCCTTAGAGATTCTTTTTCTTTTTGCCTGATTGAATTCAATTGGGGCAGTATTTGTGTTGAATAACCAATTTCTTTGAATTGCTTCAAAAATTAGGTTTTTAAATCTCCCCAAGTTGTTATCAGATCAGGTTCGATCTGGTTGTGCCATGTTCTGGCTTCTTTTTTGAGAAGTTTGGGAAATATCCTTAGTTTGTCAACATCTAAACTTTCTCTATTGCTTACTGCAATAGACTCAAATTGAGACAAATAACTATCTGCATCTTCTGAGGCTTTCCCCTTAAAATAATCATATCGGATTTTAGAAGAAGACAATTCTGGGACAACCATATCTTCTTTATCTTTGTCATCCTGATCAGGGGGTGGACTGCGTGTTTTTTTTTCCAATTCACTTTCTGATGTGGAAGTCTCCTTGTAAACAAGTTTTCTTCTTCGATCAATGTTGGTATCCCAGTTTAATTTCCATTCCTGTTCTCTGTGCCTTCGTATTTCTTCTCGTTCCTTTCTCTATCTTTCTCGTCTTTCTTTCCAATATTGGTCTTCGGACATAAAAGTATAGAAAGGTCGATTTTTATAACAGATCGAAAATTGATTTTGAAATTTTTTTTTTATGGGCCAAAAATCAGATATTTTTGGACAAGTTCTAGGATTGGGTCGGTTCAAATATTTTCGATCCAATAGAAATTCGATTCTTAAAAAAAATTGATCCAAATAAATTCAGCACGTGGAGAAATGAGAATCTTTCCTTCACATATCTCGTGCGTCAGCAATTGCGTACAAACAAATGGTATTTTCATCTCATGATTGCTCATGTCTTTTGAGATGTATAACAATCTTGTCAGAAAGATTGATCACATGATTTAAAATCTTCTAAAATTATCTTTTAATCAATAATTTTTTTTTTTATAAATCCATCAATTGATCCGCGAATCGCCAATACCTTCAACGTTTCAATCTCAATCTTCTACTCACTATGCCCTCTCTCTTGTTTATGTCAAAATGGCTGATCATGGCGTGATCAGAGATGGATGCATAATTAGAAGATGGGTAATAATGTTGCTCGATGTCGATGAAGACTCTGGTATTACCTCTGAAGATTCTCCTCCTACTAATTACTTTTCCAACACGGAAGAAATTTTTTCTAACGAAGCAGAACCCGAACAAGAAGAACCTAGTTCCAGAGAATACAGTAATTCGCACGATCTTTTGGCGTTCAGATTGCTGACAATGTTATTGATATTATGCACGAGTTTATACGTGTTCAGCATGATTATGGCTCTATATTACAGAACCCGTTTGATGTAGAAATTTTGTTGTCAAAGTTTTGTGCAGTATTATATTAAAGAAGACTTTGATGTTAATGCATCTTTAAATACAAATATTACTTATGTTTATATTGCAACACACTTGTTTCATGGATATGCATAATTCTCAATTGCTCTGACAATATCTTGATAGCAAGTCTCGTGACGCCTAGTTCAATGAAATTCTCTTTTAGATTTTAAAAGATTTTCCAAGATCAAAATTTCTTGTTCAAGTAGGGGAATAAATCTCCTAAAATAACCAGTCTGTCCAAGGAATAGTCTAAGCAACTCTCTATTTTGAATACTTCTAAGAAAATTCCCTTTGGAAATCTTGTATTATATTCCCTGAACCACAGAATAATAATTCCCACGAGTTAATATTCCATTCTCCCCAGCAATGGCGCCAAAATTCGGCATATGTCGTAACACACCAAATTGCGTTTTAAGGTATTTAATGTAGTATATAAGTTGTAGTTCCCCATAGAGAGAGAATTAATGACATTATACTCATGGAAATTGTCATTCTGTGTAAAAGATGGTTGACTGGTTATCAAAAGATATTTAGTTCAGGCAGCCAATACAGCCTTTTCAATATTAAACAATGACCTCATAATTCTGACAGATTATTGTTAATGGTTCTCTCCCATACATTGCCATGCATGCCCATAATTGGATTGAATGACTAACAGTCACTACACACATGACCAGAATAACCACAAGTTCCAAAGTTGTGATTCCTCTAGTTTTGACTCGATAGCTAAGCACCCTACAAAATGACTCGGGGAATCAAACATCCCCTCTCATCCTACTTCTCATAATCTGAACGAAAACACAATTGCATTATGAATCAATTCGTACATATGCTTCAATATGTCTCAATAGGCCATCAATTACTCTTTACCAACATTTATCATTTACTTGAAAGAGACAGAGCTTACATATCTATGCAGACTTTGAAAAATTAGTGAGCAACAAACACATTCGATCGTTTATAGAGCATAAATTCGCTTTCAGTCATACACATAAGCGCCAAAGTATTTGCTTATTCTTATTAAAATCAGGAGTACAACGGCTCTTTATAGTCTCGCGACTATAGATAACCGTTTAACTATCATAACTATTGTAACTACTATTCTCGGATTTGGATAATTTTTTGACCCTGGATCGGATCGGATCGGGTCTAAAAATTTTGAATCTGATCCTTAGTAAAAAAAATCCAATCCAGTTAGAAATCCCACCCAGATTGATTTTACACTTAAACTTCCAAAATACTAAAACTGTTCATTATCTCAGAAAAGCAACTATATATAATCAAAGTTTTAAAGAAATAAAAACTTAAAAAACTATCATGTGACTAAATCATGTTGTTAGAAAACTTCAGAGATCAACCAAATTGTTGATTCCAAAAACTCCCTTCGGCCGATCTGTGAGAAATGTCACCATGCCACTTGGGCTTCATGTTAGGTTCGTTGTTGCAGCCATGCAGGCCTTGGAAGGTGCTGTAGAAGACTATTTTTCAGTTTTTTGAGGATTTTCTTCTTCTGGTCATGCATGGTAAGCGTGTTACTATGATTCTCAGAAGACTTCAGGAGCATTATTCAAATCTCCATCTAGATAATGCCAACACCTCCAGAGATCTACCTCTGGATAGAACAAACGTCCCCACCACCTCAAGGAGAAAGTAGTCTGTCCCTACAAAATATGGATCTCACAGGCCAGTTGCTTCCCTTTCTCCGAAATCCATCCCTACAAAGCGGCCGCGCATCGTCTAGACCACTAGTTCAGCGTCTTCGAACTCTGAATCAGACTCATGATCTGCTTCCCTTCCTATTACTCGTCAACCTCTTCATAAGGTTTCTTCCCCGAAGGTCAAGAAAACCCAAGATGAACTTGATAAAATAACTAGAAAAAGATGTAAATATTGTTTTCACATCCATTCAAAACCCTGTACATAATCTTTGTGTAAGAATCTCATTCGATCCTCGGCTGATTTATCTTGATTCCAATCATTATAATGAATATGAATCTTATTTAGCCAATAAAATTGGTATGCTCGGCAATTATTTTGATTTTTTTATTTCAGATACAAATAGGAGCTTTAGATTAGGTCCTAAATTTTGTAAAGAGCTAAAGATTAAAACTGTTGAGATATCATATACTATTGTTAAAGCCGGCCAAAACTTTTTGCAACACAATATTAGTCTTGATTCCATAGGAGACGTTTTTGTTGTTAGTCCTTTATTAATGACTGCAGTGAATAAAAAAGGAGACCAATTTTGATGCGGTTGTTTATTTTATCGAGTGTAGTCCAATGGCCAAAATTTATTTGATTCCATATAAAAATAAGTAAGTTTTTCTAGTTTAGTTTTGATGACTTTTATTTTAATGTTTATATTCTTTTCAACATTGATTCTAGTTTCATTTTGATTGTTGCAGCCGACATTGGAGCCTGAACATTCTTTTTGTGAAAATAAATAAAAAAGGAGTATCAAATTTTCTTTGTGTAAAAATATAGCTGAGAATACACATAAAGAATTTCATTCTCTACTTCATGCAACTGTTCAGGAAGTGACCGACAATGGCAAATTCTATTGGCAAAATAAACATAAAATCTCTTAAGGTATATAATAGTTATTGCTGATATGGATCTTTTTTGGTTTTAAATTTTTCATCTTAGCATGAATAAGTTATTTATCATAATATTAACAGTTTTCATTCAATATCTGCAGTTTGTACAATAGAATAATTCTTTTAGTTGTGTCTGGTTCGTGCTATATAATACAAAGCTATATTTTGAGTGTAACAACTTACAAGTGGATGTTGATATTGACAAGATAATATTTTACTCATATGTTGTTTTTCCATCCTAGTTCTTATTTCTTTAGTGTCGTTGTTAGTAAATTGCCATCCACCTTGTTTGTAATGACAGTTCAGTCTTGATCCATACAATCCTGACAAAGTGTATAGATTGCGGCAAGAGTTGAGAAAATTTTTTGGTATCGAATGGTACAAGTTTTGTTCCATAAATTAAGGGTGCCAAAGGTGTGGAAAAGAAAGTTGCTCCTACCTTAACAACCTTTCAGGTTGCTTAGGATGCATATGTTGTAATATACAATAAAAAAGACATAACAGTCCTTCCTAAAAAAGAGGAAGGAGAAATAACAGAATAGGAGATTGTAGTCTATCAAGCTCCTGATACTGATATAGAAAAAAAATACAAAAAAGCTTTTGGAATAGAATTTTATAGGATTTCAAGTGTAAATAAATGATTATATATTACCATCCAATAAATAGATACAATCTTACATGTACACAGCCCGTTTATGGGATTTTCATTGATATAATTATGGATTGTTAAAACCAAGTCGTGTCCATAGTACAATACTGTATTACAATTTCTAAACTGACAAGAAACAAGAATCTTGTTTCAATTCAATAATGATGATGGACAATATTTTTTGATAATAAATCTCAGTGTTCTTCCATCAATCAAATAGTTTCTGTGAAGAATTGTAAAAGTCATCTATGTTGAGTTAGGGGGTTTGACAAATTTTTGTATGTCCATCCACATGTGAGTAGGTAATAGGGCCAATTTTGGCTTAGGAGGCAACTCGAGGAAATACACTTGTAAACTCATGATTAGGCCAAAAGTAGAAATTAATGTGGCTTGAGCTAGCTTAGGCTTGCAACAAGTGTCATGATTAGGTTGGATGTGTGACTCATCCTTATGTGTTGGCATGAGATCTAGTGACCAATCAAAAGAGAGATGTCACCAATATAGGTCCAATCAAGTTTGAAGGCTCATAAGTCACTCAACTAATCAAATTAAGAGGAGGGAAAGAAGGGGTCCAATCATGTTTCACTCCGCTCTACCTCAAGTTCCTATTAGTATGTGTGGTAGATCATTCCCATACTTAGTTTTTTGAGATTAAATGAGATTCTACACTTATAACTTTTCTTGCTTTCTCTCTCTACCCGAGAGCTTGTAGTTGGATTCTCTCTCTACTCGAGAGCAAAAACTTTTTATACTTAGTTTTTTCATCACAAAGTCTCCCACATGGGTGAATGTACTTTGGTGTATGATTTATGCATGTTTCATTGTGCTCTTGCCTTAGAATTGTGAGGTGGATCTTGGATTTCAATCTATGCTTGATCTATGTGCAATCACCACATCTTAGGAGATTATAATCACACTTTTGGGGACTCCCACACATGTGAAATTGAACATGGTATCAGAGCCTACCTAAGATATCCATGCATCCATCAAGATGTTGGATTTCTATCATCTCCATCCCTATCTCTCTGCTAATTTAGATCCATTCACTAGTTGTTGTAAATACTTGTATAGTCGCATACTCTGCAAAAATACACTTGTTTCCTGACAGTCTGTAGAAATACAAAGGAATAGATGACAGTTTCTTGACGACTTAGCCGATGAAGAAATAAAATGTTTCTAGTGCCAAAGCCTTGCTAGCTCTCCACTTTGATTTTGACAGAAAAGACACAAGAAACGAAATTGTTCGTGAACAATTTCGTGACACACGACAAGAAATTGTTTCGCGACACAAAATCATTCTTGCTCCACGAACGGCCAAGAAGATCAGCCAAGTATCAAGGGGTACAAGTATTTGATCAGATATCATGACATCAGCAGAAGTACTCTAGATCATGGCTAATCTGCCACTCTTGTAATTCGTGATTAGTTAGAGATGTTTAATCTTTCTGATCTGGAAGTTACACGATGTGACAGAAAAAGTTCGCGAACTATATACTTTCTGTTTGATGCATAATGCCAAGAAGAAGTAAGACAAAAAATACAGAATACATTTCCGCTTGTGAGTGAGACAATTTTGTAGAGAATTTGTAGATCCAGAAGTCCACTAGTAAGCAAGACATTATTCGTGAGAGAACTGTATTTCTCTCACGCCAAT
Organism: Diphasiastrum complanatum; assembly: GCA_029204225.1. Classification (NCBI taxonomy): domain Eukaryota; kingdom Viridiplantae; phylum Streptophyta; class Lycopodiopsida; order Lycopodiales; family Lycopodiaceae; genus Diphasiastrum; species Diphasiastrum complanatum. The sequence goes on from CM055102.1 coordinate 46,324,623, forward strand.
GCACTGTGTGGATCTGTCGCACAGTGCTTGAAAAATCAGAAGATCAATAGATAATATTATAACTGTTATGCACATATTATTCTGAATGATTGTATGATCTTGAATGAATATTAGTCTGTTACTATTCGTGTATCTGATTCACTTGTTTATTCAATTCCGCACATTGGTTTAATTTTGTTGAATGCTATATTAATCTGTTAACGTAGATCAGCAGTGTCTGTCTACACTTTGAAGGATTGTAGGAATGATATAGTCGGTAGTGACCAACAATTATATATGAATTCTTGACGAAATAATTTTGTTCGCGAGTGCTTTCGCTTCGTTTCGCTTCGCAATCACTTGGCTATAAGCGTAGATCAATTCCTACAGTGATGCTAGCTGGGCATCTCTCAAGGACGACTGCAAAAGTGTCTCAGGAGGATACACCATCGCGTCAGGAGTAGCAATTCTATAGATCAGCAAGAAACAGACGATTGTGGCTCAGTCATCCTGCAAAGCAGAGTATGTTGCAGCAGCAAAAATGGCCAACGAAATAATTTGGCTCAAACAGTTCCTTGACGAACTGGATGAAACGAGGAATGAACCTCTGGTTTTGCAGATGGACAACACATTTGCAATACATCTGACAAAAGACCTTGTGTCACATTGCGATCAAGTACCACTTGATAAGGGATCTAATTATAGTCCAAATAAATTAGGAGATTAAGTTTGTTCTATTTGTATACCGTTTATCATGTCTCATATAGGTAGCTCTTCATCTTCATCACTCAGTGAAGATAGAGTCATTGACAAGTTCAATGGTTCTACTTTCTACATTTGTAAATTGAAACTTAGAATGATGTTGATAGATAGAGATCTTTGGGATGTAGTAGAAGGTGCAGACCTAAAACTAGAAGATGGTGATCAAGCAAAGGCTTGGATGATTGAATATCAGAAGGCCTTAGCATGTATCACACTCAATCTGGCCGACTCCCAAATATCTCATGTTACCACGTGCAAAACCTCAGGAAGCACTGGACTTGTAATCAAGTCTCTATGAGACTCACGATGTAACCACAAGATTACATCTTAGAAGAAAGTTCTTTACTCTTAGCATGTCTAATTCTACTACCATCACTTCTCACATCAACAGCTTCAAGTCCCTGTTAGATCAGTTATCAGCTTTAGGATGTTCTATTCAAGATGATGATGTCGTTATGACCTTGCTTTCTTCTCATCCAAAGTCATATGAATACTTTGTAGTGATGATCTCCACACAACCCGACCTCAATCTTTAAAAGGTGATCATTCATCTTCCTCAAGAAGAAAGCGAAGAAAGACTAGCAGTCCATCCATCAAAGACAAATCCATGGCTCTATACACCAAGAAGAAAGATCATTCCAAGGGCAAGAATCAGGTGCAGCAGCAACAGAAATCACATTCCATAAAATCAAAGCATGTATTAGATCTTGTACATAGTGATCTCTGTGGTCCAATGCCAACTCCATCCTTAGGAGATGCAGTCTATTTCATTTCATAATAAAAGTAGTCTGCAACATCTTCTTTCCAATTAGATTCCTTATCAAGTGGTACTTGATCACAATGTGTTTCGTTCTTGAGTGAAACATAGGGTCTTTTGTCAGATGTATTGCAAATGTGTTGTCCATCTACAAAACCAGAGGTTCATTTCGTATTTCACCCAATTCGTCAAGGAACTGTTTGAGCCAAATTATTTTGTTGGCCATCTTTGCTGCTGCAATGTACTTTGCTTCACAGGATGACTGAGCTACAATGGTCTGTTTCTTGTTGACCCAGAGAATTGCTGCTCACACGATGATGCATCCTCCTGAGACGCTTATGTAGTCGTCCTTGAGAGATGCCCAGCTAGCATCACTATAGGAAAGCATCTGGAACCCTACATCATGACAATAATACATACCAAAATCTTTTGTTAATTGAAGGTATTGCAAAATTCGTTTTGCAATCTTCCAATGAGTCGAACCTGGATTTGTACAGAATTGGCTCATCCTGACCATGACATAAGCAATGTCAGGACGTGTGTTATCTGCAAGGTACATCAATGATCCAATCAGCTTTCTATATGGTGTAAGCTGTATAAATTCTCTTTCTTCTTCAGTCCTCGAACAATTTTTGTTCGTTAGTACTGTTCCTGCAAGCATTGGAGTATTCGGCATTCCGAAATCTTCTAGGATTTTCTTTGTATATCTAGATTGATAAAGGTAAAATTTACCTCTCTCATAGTCCATGCCAATCTGTAAGCCAAGCTAACACCTAGCTTCTCCCACATCTGCAATCTCGAAATGTTTCGAGATATCATTCTTCACTTCAGCAATAAGCTTCTCACTCTTGTAGAGTATCAGAGTGTCGTCCACATACACAGCTACAATGATGATCTTTCGATGGATGATGATAACAAGTCTACTGCCTTGTCATTCTTCTCCCTCCATTCGCGTAGCTCCTTGTCTGTTGTTGTAGGCATCTCCTCAGTGCCATCTACCCAGGGGAATAATCCTTCTCCCTTTAGTATCAGCGAGGTCTTTACCTTCCATGCTAGGAAGTTAGATCCTGATGAATCCAGAACTGTACAGATCTTGGATTGTATGTTGCTAATTGAAGCCATTGCTCATGAATTTGTGTTCTCACTTGTTAATGGTTCTTTGTTTCAATGCTTAGCCTCCTGGATCTGATAGTTTTTTGGCTATGTCAGACTATGACAAAGGTAGGCTCTGATACCATTGATGCGAAATGTGCATTCAGAAAATACAAATTACAGCTAGAACTCTGGTGACAAACTAATCAAAGTCTCGAACGATTCACAAAAGTCGAATTATTTTTGTTCGAGAATAATTTGTGTTGGATCAATCAAGCTTTGTACCACAACAAAATGAAACGAGATGAAATCTAGAAGAAAACGAAATGAAGTGAAGCGAAGCGAAACTTAAACAAGCTCTAACATTGATTCATGCTAGAAGCATAGAGATCACGAAACGAAACGAAATGAAGCGAAACTAGACGAAAGAGAAGAATTCACGAAAAGATCAATCAAGCTCTGTAACGAGACAAAACATAATGAAACGAAACAAGATGAAATGAAACGAAACGAAAGAAATGAAACTTAAGTGAGCTTTGAAATTGATTTACACTTATAGCTAAGTGATCGCGAAGCAAAACGAATCGAAACACGAAGCAAAAGCATTCGTGAATTAAATCAGTTCGTCAGAAATTCAGATATGATTGCTGGTCACTGCCGGCTATATCATTCCTACAATCCTTTAGAGTGTAGATCAATCTTGACAAATGCATGGATAGTTTAGGCTAGATCTGATACCATGTTGAAATTCACACATGTGGGAGTGCCCAAAAGTGTGTTATTGATCTCATAAGACTTTGTGATTGCACATAGATTACACAGATTGAAAACCAAGATCTATTCCATAAATCTAAGGCAAGAGCACATTACTACATGCATAAATCAACCATACAATAGTTTCACACATGTGGAGACTTGTATTACAACAAACTAAGTATGAAAATGCCCTCCCTTGGGCAGAGAGAGAATCCAATCAAGAAAAGTCTCTTCAATTTTGGCAACATTCCCAAGGAGCAATCAACATGAACTTTGGTTTGTTAGTATGATTTTGATGTTTGGATTGATATTAGATTGTATTTCGTCATGGTGGTTTCGGCATAGTAGGATTAGAGAAGTTGTGAGAAGATACTAGAAAAAGTCAAACATGGCTTGTCCTTGGAGTTCGAAATGAAACATTTGGGTGAGTTACATTTTTGCCTTGGAAATGAGGTATGGCATTATGAGTACCGACTATTTCTTTCTCAATCAAAATACATATGTGATGGTTTTAAAAAATTTCAGAAGTTGGATTTGAAGCTAGTTTCTACACTGATGAAACCAAATGGTGATGAAAATAAAGCCAATCTTTTAGAGTTGTTATTATTCCAATGTGAAGCCACCACCATATTCTTTGATAGCCAAAGTTGTATACATATTGTAAAAAATATTGTTATTCATGCACGTATGAAGCATATTGAAACTCATTACCATTTTGTGTTTGAGAAGGCTAACTCTAAGGCAATAGGGTAATTTTAGAATCTACACATGACTAAGAGGTAGATGTCTTCATTGAGCCTTTAGAAAAGACAAATTTTCTATAGTTTAAATCATTAATGATATTGTGGAAGACAAGGCAATAGCTACAACTATTATATCGACTCTATCCAACATTTGCATCAGAGATCAGAGTTCAAAAACATCTTGCACGGATTCTTTCAATGATATTAGAGCGGCCCATCTCAGATTCCTTCAGTGATATCAGAGCCTAGTTACTCAAACTATGGCTTCAATCAACAGTATCCAATCAGATTTGCACAATTCTTGAGGCAGACGGGTCAAACTACTTGGCCTAGAAAGTAAAGACTTCTCTCATCTTGAGAGGAGAAGGTTTATGGCCCTGGGTAGACGGCACTGAAGAGAAGCCTACCAGCATCGGCAAGGAACTTCGTGAATGGAAGGAGAAGAATGACAAAGCAGTAGCTGTCATATCCTCTTCAATCAAAGACAACATCACTCTTGACCTCTCATCCATCAATAACGCAAAAAAAAAATGTGGGATGCACTCATTGCAAGGTTTGAAAACAAGTCACGCAACCAGATAATGCACTTGGAAGACTAGCTCACCTATCTATGATGGGATGACAAAGACCTCACAACCTTCATCAGAAAGATGAAGAATCTCTTCCTCTCCTTGCACAACACCGGAATAGAGCATGCTATTTCACAAGAGAAACAACTCATGTACCTTCTATGCACTCTACCAAGATCGTTCCAAACCCCCCGACCTCTACTGGCCAAAGATCTTCAAATGACTCTTGAGAAGGCCATCATCGAGATTAAAGAAGAAGTGGAGGCTCAAGAGCACTACGACGACAAGAATGAGTCAGATCAAGCTCTCTATAGCTACAAAGAACGAAATAGTGTTTTTTTGTCTTGATGTTCATTTTTTCAAGGAGCAAGATTATCTCCGACTTGAACCAGAAACAGTCAACAAAGGTGAGAAAGACAAATTTATACAAAGCCAACCAGAATGGAGTATTCACAAGCGTCAGCATCAAGGATGCAACAGGTTTGAAGTCTTGTGACGCATGCAACAAAGACAAGATGTCATGTACATGTACATGACATCTTTAAGTTTGAAGTTTTGAGTTTAAAAAAAATTGCGTGGCACTGCCAAGCAAAATTAAATTTTTTTTGCCAGACCCCACCTCTAGCCTGGATTTCACCGGTAGGGTCCTCGAAAAAGTTTTGGCGTGGATGTGCCACACGTGCCACACATAAGAAAAATGTCAAAATTTCGGCTAAGTATCGGGTTCATGTGGCAACGTCACGTGGCAAAACACACATATGTGTAGTTGTGACACCCTTTACTAGGGACTCATTTAGGACGAAAGAACTCTAAGAGTTAGTACACCCAGACATCTGTGAATCTTTTAATGTAGTCTCTTTGGGACTCTTCAAGATACTACATAACCTTCATTGATGACTTCAGCAAGTTTGCAGCTGCATACTTCATTCACAACAAATCAGAAGCTCTAGACAAGTTTACAAAGTTTATAAACTAGGCTGAGAAGTGGATTGAAAAGAAAGTCAAGCAGATAAGGACTGACAGAGGTGGAGAGTACGTTTCCAAACGGTCTGCAGAGTTCTATACAAGCCACGACATCCTTCATCTAAAGACAACAACATATACACCACAACACAATGGTGTTGTAGAGAGGAGAAACCGCACTCTCATGGAAGCTGCGAGATGCATGATGGCTTATTCAAAAGCATCAAAATGGCTATGGGCTGAAGCAGTAGCTACAACTAACTACCTGCAGAACTGGTGTTCCTCATTCTACCCCACATGAAGTGTGGTGGGGCAACAAGCCAAGTTTGGCTCATGTTCGCATATTTGGATGTGTAGCATATGCACACATACCAGACAAGAAGAGAAAGAAGCTAGATGAAAAGCTGGAACAAGGTCTCCTCATAGGCTATGATGTACATTTATCATACTACATGATCTACATGCCTAAGACCAGAGAGATCAAAACAGTCAGAGACGTCAAATTTGACGAAGCAAGCACGATGGCTGACGGAGTTCCAGTTGGCTATGAAATACTTATCAAGAAGTATTATGATCTACCCACACAGATAGAGGGAGCAGATGATGGACATTTGGATTAAGATGTTCACATACCATATGAGTTGAGCGACGATTTAGACGGTGAACAAGCTGCGAAGCCACAGACTAGCATGTACCTAGAACGTCCGAAACCCACAATGTTCCACAACCAGCACAAAGGACAAAGGCAAACCGGTTGCGGCACCAATGCAATCCCCAAGAAGATCAGCAAGAGAGTGAAGACCACCTGTCAAGTATGCGCCAGACAATTCAGTTTCTATTACAGAAGAGTTTTGTGGATTCGAAGGTGAGCTGCAGACCTATGAACATGGACAAATGGATACAAGCCATGAAAGATGAAATACACTCCATGGAGCAGAACAACATGTGGACGCTTGAGCCCATTCCTGACAACAGGAAGCCTATCAAATGCAAATGGATCTACAAGTATAAGTATGGACCCGTGGCAAGGTATCAAGATACAAGACAAGGTTGGTAGCTAAAGATTTCTCACAAAAGTATGGCGTTGATTACACCAAAACCTTTTCTCTAGTTGTCAAGCATACATCCATACATGTATTGATCACATATGCAGCAGCCTACATTCTACAAATCCACATTGTAGATGAGAAAACGGCTTTTCTGCACGGGGAGCTTGAAGAGGATTTCTATATGGATCAACCACCAAGATTTAGCTATAAATCATTTGCTGATTACGCCTGCCAGATGCATAAAAGCATCTATGGACTGAAACTATATGCCAGACAATGGTACGATCAACACGAGAGAGAGAGAGAGAGAGAGAGAGAGAGAGAGAGAGAGAGAGAGAGAGAGAGAGAGAGAGAGAGAGAGAGAGAGAGAGAGAGAGAGAGAGAGAGAGAGAGAGAGAGAGAGAGAGAGAGAGAGAGAGAGAGAGAGAGAGAGAGAGAGAGAGAGTGCATTAGTAAGCCACACTTACCATTCATGAGAGAGAGACACTCTCTTGCGGTAACACGCTGTTTGGGATCCGTACAATGCTCAAAATTTTTGATGTAAACTTTACTTCTGATAATGAAAATGATTTGCGCATTCTGCCAGACATGTGCAATCTATGAATGATGTGATGCTTGCTTACAATAGCTACACATTCCGCTGTTTTTTTTTCTTCAGTTATTTATTACCGAAAAACATTGTCTACTGATTCATAAAGTTAAGATCATCTCTTGGAGTGATTAGTAGATCTATGTTAGATCAAACTAGTTGTGAGGAGGAACGGTTAAGATTTCACAAGCTAGTTTTAACCAATTTTGGTCATATGACTTGTAATTGGCAATTTGGCCATGTTAAGCCATGTCACACATGCCAAATAGCATAGGATGTTTTTCAATAAGTTTATTCCATGTCCTAATTTGTAAGGGCACCTTTGAAATGAGGCCAAAATGTACATAGATAGGCTAGAGAAAAAGTAGGAGCCAAAAATAGCAAGTTTTACATTGTTTTTGGATCTCGAGATCTAGACCCCTAATTAGGGTGGATCCAATGACCTATTAGGTTGGATGTTAGGGTTAGATTATGATGAGTTCAGAGTAGTCCTAAAATGCTCAGATCCAAGCTACTTATGTATAAATATGTGATGGTTTCTCAATTTATGAGTAAAAAATTGGTTTTCCTTCTATCAATGTTGTTGGTGATCTCTACACTTGATATTTGCTATTTCCATTTGGTTCCTTGCAATTTGTGGGATTGATTAGGAAGTTAAGGTACTGTTCTCTACTTGTGGTAGTCCGTACACTCGCAACAACAAGCAGTACTATATGGCAAATCATGTGTCTTGAATCAAAGCAACAGAGCTAGAAAATCATCTGAGTACATTGTAGACATAATATAGTGCAACATCTACATTGTCCACATAAATCATTATCCTGATGATCTACATTCAAAGATGTGATGTGTGCCAAAGGGCACACAGGTCAACAAAAGCAAACTATGAACCACTGCAACCGGTTCTACCACAAGCACCATTCAAGAAATGGGGCCTTGATTACATTGGCCCTATTCATCCATGTAGGGTTGAAGCGAAAGCAGTTCATATAGCAGATGCTAGATCTATCATTAAGTTCCTTTATGAAAATATTAGCGTGTGCTTAGGATACCTAGTTGATATTGTTAGTGATTGAGGAACTCACTTTGTAGATGAGACTATCAAGGTCCCATTATAAGATTTCTTCATAGTCCATTTATTCAACATGCCTTACTATCCTAGACGCAATGGCCAAGCTGAATCTTCTAATAAGATTATGTGCAACATTTTGATCAAAACAATGGAAGCAAGTGGATCAAATTAGTATATGCGACTCTTTAAGCTTTCCAAACTGCATACAACAAAAATACTGACCAAACGCCATTCCAACTAAATATAATGACATGTGAATAATGTAATAGCCAATTTCTTTTTGTAGTATATAATTTAAATATTCCTCATAAATTTAACAACCTCTCAATTTCACAGCTTGAAAACAAATCTAAAAAATAATTTAACAATCTACTAAAAAGGATCTAGAAATTCAAGCAATAATGTCTTCCAAGTAACACGAATAGATAATATGATTGTGTCTACCAAAAAACTCTATTAATATGTAAATATGACAAGAATAACTTATAAATGAGGTTCTAATATCCAAACATGAATCATCTTGTTTCTCATAGAAGTCCATGGCAATATGCAAATGCATTCTTGTAAGAGCAAGCTAATAAAATGTTGTTTAATCATAATCACCAATGAGGCATGGTGTGTTGTTGCCATCACCATAGAAAGCACAATTATCTTTCTTGAGTTGAGGGATGCACATGTCAATGAACTCATGTTATTTCAAGGCGAAACTAGGATGGTAGTATTGCATTATAGACAAAATTTTAGACATACATATACAAGATTTGGAAGTGAGAGTCTTACAAAAGTTTGATATTTGTGAAGAAACAAAATGTTTCTAATGCCAAAACTTTGCTAGCTTTCAATCCTAAATTTTTGACAAAAGACGACAAGACACGACACAACAAAACACAAAATCAGTCGTGCTCCTCAGCTGACCAAGAAGATTTGCCAAGTACCATGGGGTACAAATATTTGATCAGATATCATGACATCAGTAGGAGTATTCTAGATCGTGGCTAATCTGCCACTCTTGTAATTCGTGATTAGTTGTAGATTTATAATCACTCTAATCTAGGAGTTACACAATGCAACTATATACTTTCTGATGCATAATATTGTAATGCTAGTAAGCAAGACAAGAAGTCAGAAGACGAAAAATATAGAATACATGTCTGCCTGCGTGCGAGACAATTCTGTAGAGGATTTGTAGATCTAGAAGTCCACTAGTAAGCGAGACATGATTCATGAGAGAACTGTATTTCTCTCACGCCAACGCACTGCATGGATCTGTCATGCAGTGCTTGAAGAATCAAGAAAATCAATAGATGATATTGTAGATGTTGTGCACATTATTAATCTGTATGACTGTATGATCTTGAATATAAATTTGTCTACTACTATTCGTGTGTCTGATTCACTTGCTCATTTAATTCCGCACTTTGGTTTGATATAGTTGAATGCTACATTAATTTGTTAAAGTAGATCAGCAGTGTCTGTCTACACTCTGAAGGATTGTAGGAATGATATAGCCGGCGATGACCAGTGATCGTATCTGAATTCTTGACGAACTGATCTTGTTCGTGAATCCCTTCACTTCGTGTTTCGCTTCGCTTCGCTTTGCGATCACTTGGCTATAAGGTTAAATCAATTTCAGAGCTCACCTACTTTTGAAGGAAGTATAGAACAATATTCAAAGCTCAAATCTTACATTAGACGAAATGTTTACTTTTTTTTGACATTGGAAAGCAGTTAAGAATTCGGCAAAAATTTTACCAGGATTTCTAAACTTCAATCCACCTCCCTAAATAGGAAAGGTTTTGAGACATGGGGACAATTTCAATTTAAGATGATGACAACAAAATCTAAAAGGTATTGATACCATTACCTCTGCTTTTGGAAGAAGAGGAACACACTTTCTAGGATAACAAACTCATTTTGTTGTTCGGAAGAAAGGCTGTAGTATACTTAACATTTGCAAATAAGAGATTTTTTATATGTATATGAGCAAACAAAAAGAAAATAGAGTATGAGGCAATGATGTGTTTAACAACATTAGAATCATTTGCAAAGTTCATGAAAATAGGGTCCCATTTTGAAATTTCGTTTTCAAAAGCTACAACAAATCATTTTGAGCATTGTTGAGGAGAGGCAGGTGCCAAAACATATACCAAGGAGTTTGACCATTGGACCATTCTAAGAGAGTCTTAAACCAAGGTGTCGGATCAATTCAAAGGAATTTTTGAAGGAATGAAAAATATCAAATATGGCTCTATTGACTATAGATGAAGACAAGCACAAAAGTGTCAAAGATATTTAGCAAATGGCAGACATCAATGAGTGGTAGTTCTTTCTTGTAGTGATTGACAATCAAACATTATTGACACTTCAAAGTACTACAACATGCTCTACGAAAATCAAACATATTATTTACAAATTAAAGAGTGACAATGATGACACTTGCAATTAGAACATCAACGAGTGGTATTCTTTCTTGTACTGATTGACAATCAAACATAACTAACACTTCAATGTACTAGAACATGCACTACAAAAATCATACATATTACTTACAAATTAAAGAGTGATAATGATGCCCTCCAACTTATGGGCGAAAGTTGAGTGAAGTGGCCAAATTATGGCTTTAAATTGACTAAGAAGTTTGTAGTCAAACACCAAGTATGGCACTAGCAAGAACATTAATAAGTGCTAGTTCCTTCTCATAGCAAATGACAATCAAACATAATCAACACCTCAAAGAACTACAACATGCTCCTAGAAATTAGATTTTTTATAGATTGAATATTGACAATGATACCTTCCAACTTTACATTGAAACTTGAGTATAAGTGACCAAATTTTAGCTTCAAAATGACTACAATATTTGTAGTCAAACACCAAACTACATGAAATCATCAAAATATACATATAGGACATGAAGCACTTAATGTGCTATTGCTCATTGTGGGCAAAAATGAAGAGAGCTAGGACAAGGACATTGAAGCAATCCTTCAAGCTTTTAGTTTTGTTGGGTGAAAGTTTAGAGGACCACACTCTATGGGAGTATGAACATGCATTCATCAACCAACTTTAACCTCACTTGTAGATATATGTGAGCCATTTGTTAATTTTCTTGTAGCTCTTGCTTCACGCTCCTTGATAAGTTGCTCTGCAAACCACTCAAGTCTCTCGCGGTTGGTAAGGTCATGTGGCTTTTTCCCACCGAATGGCAAGAACTCTAAAGTCCTCTGGTCCAATCCATCCTTGGCCAACTTAGATAGCTTATGCACATTTTTTGTGCTTGGATCGTCCATCTCAGCAAGAGCTTGATCTGGAAGACCAGCCACCTGCCCATATCCATAAGACATGTTAGATCCCTTACAATGGCTACATTCCTTATGACATATAAACAATAAAGATCTAAAGTTTACCCAATGTAATGAAAATTTATGTTTTTGCAACTACATACATAAACCACATAATCACTAGCAAATATTAATCAAGACCACTTTGGATTGTTGAGTGGTATAAGAGAGGGGCAAGAAGTACTAACTCGATTGGGCAAGCCAAAACAAATGGTCCCTACCATTTTTTAGTCTATGATAAGTTGTGCCTATGTGCCATCTTGTGTGGAAGGAACTCAACATCCAAGACACCCTCCCTTACTTAAGCCTCTTAAGTGGTTCCCTCTCAAGCGGTGCACTATCTATGGGTCAGCCAATATAAATTCATAACATTATGAAAATGTGACTTCAATTCTACTTGCTCGTTCAACGATGATAGCTTTAAGTATCATCTCAAAGATGGGCAATCCAAGAAAGAACTAAAAGGTGGATAATTTACAACTCAAGACCTAATAGCAACCTGTTGTTTGGGTACCAACGGAGATCAATTAGTGATCATTTATGGTGATAAGGATCAATAGAAAACCTAGGACAAGCTTGATAGGGTGAGTTCAAAAACCTACACAAACCACCATATAAAGGTCTCTAGAAAGACCATTCCCATATCTAAAGAATGATTGATATTTTGAACTATTTTAACTCACCAATATTGTAGGATGCACTTGTAAAATAAAAATGGACATCATTATCTTCGATAAATTTATTCATGAAATTGGTTAATCTGTACCAATGATTAAAAACATGTTATTCGAGCATGTAAATTTAAATTATGGACTTTTATAGCTTACTTACAAAATTTAATGAGGGAGCTTTTCCACATCAAAATGGGCTTTCATTAAAAAAAAATTAGATAATATGTCATGTGAATAGAGAACATGTCAAGGTGAGTGAGCACATTGAGTCGGGTAAGTGGGCTTAGCAACCTTGAGATAGCCGTACTCAACAAGAACACAAAGGCAATGCTACCAAACTACCCACTAAGAATGTGAAAAACTAGCCAACACTTTTGAGCTAATTTCTAGGGAATTCTAGATGAATGTTTCCCTTTTTGCAGCCTAAAGATGATAAAGCAGCCTAAAGATGAAGCTTATTCCCAAAAAAGTCAACAAAAGATGAGATGTGTCAAAAAAAAGGGTGAACAAAAGGAATTTACATGAGACTTTTGTGCATCATAAAGTCTTGCCCTTAGTGAACTTTATGGGTTTTCCAAGCCTTGCCCTTGGGTTATCTAACCCATGACTTTATCCTACACAAAAATGGATGAAACATTAAGAATCCTGAATGCAAATACATAGAAGAACAACTATCTGTATGCTGGATTGAGAGGCATTATGAAAAAGATGGAAACATCTATTTGTATTGCACCAGTATCTGTATTGTAGGCTTGAGGATCAGGGTAAAAACATCAGTTATAGAGGATCTAAGATCATAAAAGATGAATCTCAAGAAAGTCTAAATCCAGGAAGCTACAAAAGCTTTGAAGAAGATGATGATGATGATAGCAGTCAAAATATTACATCCCTGGAAATTGGAATATTGATGAGGGAAGAAAAACAAGCCTTTCTGGAAGAACTCTTCCTGGCATTTCAGGATCATATAGACGATAAACAGGATAAAGAGGATAAGGATCATTAAGGAAATCAATGAAGAAGAGGAGAACTAAGAGGCTAGAAGAAGTAGAAACAGCTGCTGATCTTGGAGATCGGCACCCTTGTGGGCTGCATGAAGATCATCAAGGAAGGAGACGGAGGAGGAGGTTGTCTGCAATTAATAAGGGAAAGATGATGAAGTGTAGCAGTGCTGTCCTACCTGTATGCGTAAATAGCTGTCTTTATCTTTCCCATATGCATTGCTGATGGTGTGATCCACCATATCTGCCCAGGAGTCAAAGATCATCCTGGCGATGGGCTTCAGCCACTGAAGTGCGCCCCAGCCCCTCACCTCCTTGAACTGATAGGTGTGCGCAAACTGCCCAGTTCCAAGCGACAGAATAAGCATATCATGGACAGAACCTGTAGATGGAAAATCCCTCTTATTGTGTAGAACATGAGTGATAGCTGCTGCGGTGGGATTGCTCAACACCAGCCCACCGTCCACAGCAGGAATGGATCTTGAGCTATCGGTGGAGGTGACGAAGGCCGGCTTCCACAGACCAGGCACCGCTGAGGAAGCTCTGATAACTTCCCACAGGCGGAAATCCGAGGAGGCATACTCCTTTGCATCAGAAGTGGAGAAGATAAAAGGCCCGGCTGTAGCTAGATCATAGCAGGGGAGTAGAAGCGGCTTGATCGGATCCTTGAGCGTGTATGGCTTGCCATCTCTGACAAACATTTTTTGAAGGAGTCTCTCCCAGTATCTGGTAGAGTATTTCGGGGATATCATCCCTCGCAGCAGCGAAAATGGGCGCTGCAGTTTTCTGAGCCTGAATATATCTTTTGCATACTCGCACATATATTTCCACGTTCCTTGGCCTGTGAAGAGAGGGGTGCCTTTCTCATCTGGGAGGAAAAGCATGGCAATTAGCCAGGCCCCCACGCTAGTGCCTGTACCTATGTCGAAGTAGTCAGCGATCCTGGCGTTTGGATTGCCGCTCCTGCGCTGCAGTGCTTCCTCCAGGTAGCCCAGCATGAAGGCAGGGATTAAACCTCTCATTCCACCTCCATCAATTGACAGAATGCACACCTTGTCTCTGTCTGCGTTCCCACTCTGGTTGCTCTCTCCAACCTGCTGCAGAATCTGGGCTGTGCTTGCATAAACACCATTTAGCTTTTCCATCTGACTTAGATTACAATTTTGCAAATCTGATGAAAAAATTCAGTCTTGCAGCCTTTCCTTGCAAACTGTAATAATCAGCTGAATGCTTGATCTGAAATTTCAAATAGCAGCTTTGGTGTAGAAAGATCTTGCCTAATCTGTGCTGCAAAACAGAGCACGCTGAAGGATAGAACTCAATTAGCTGGACCTTCTGTTAAATCTAGGGAGGAAGAAGACAGATATTATGCTTGGTGATTATATGGTGGTGATGCTTGAAACATTTGCCCTACTGGGAGATGCTGAGAAGGAGAGGAAGAAAGAACTAAGAAGGATTACTTTTCTTTGCAACAGAGTGGATAAAGTAGATTCTCCAATACAAAGGCATTGTTTTTTACCCAAAATCAAGTATTGAAATCATGCACAGAAAAGTCTTTCCTTTTTTTCTTATTTATGTTTTCTTGGGTGGTGATGAATGTAGTCCAGCAGCCAGCTCCATACCTCGAGGAGTTCCAAGAAAAAGTCTTTGGAGAGGGGGGGGAAGAAAAAGTCTTTTGAGAGGGGGAGAGAGAGTGTGTACAGAATAATGGAGAAACTGTGATCCATTTCAAGACCCTAAAATGTGGTCAAAAGATTTCTGAATGTTCTTCATCTCTATTTGTTCAATGGAGAGAGAATGCATAAATTAATGGAGAAAATGAGATGCATTCAAAACCCTTTAAAATGTGGTGGAAAGATCTCAATAAACACTATTGAGACATAGTGGA
This sequence comes from Diphasiastrum complanatum, assembly GCA_029204225.1. NCBI lineage: Eukaryota > Viridiplantae > Streptophyta > Lycopodiopsida > Lycopodiales > Lycopodiaceae > Diphasiastrum > Diphasiastrum complanatum. The sequence continues at coordinate 46,339,852 of CM055102.1, forward strand.
CTGGAGTAGGACCCAATTGCACCAGAAGCAAACATTGAAAGAGATCAAGCTGTCCATAAACAAATCAAGTTTGTCTATCTTGATATTAGAAAGGTATTGTCAAAAACTTCTTTGAATAAAATATGTGATTTACTAAGATCGAATGCAAGTTAAATTACCTTTTTTCAAATCCTAGTAATCTATGAACTGTGACATAATGGTGCGTTTACTCCTCTTATCTCAAGGATTGAGCTCGGATTCAAAACGTGTGCATGAGTAGAGATATGACACCAATAAAAAAAAAAAATGATATTATTGTGCATGCAATTAGATAGTCTTTATTTGATCATTATTGTTGATTATGATGTTGGTGTGCAAGAATAAAAAACATAAACTGAAATGATCAATTGAAGGGTGCCACACTGTCATGGCTTCATTGGCCACAACACAGATAGAGGGAGAAGAACTAGTTAGGAGGAAACCCGTATACCCAAGAGAGGCTCAATGAACATTCTCGATGTTTTCACTTAGACGGAGCAGTTTCTATATGTTTTTTTTACTAATTCACCACCACTTTTATGTAGGCTGCAAGGCGATGGATGGGCGCCATTTTTTGCAAGTCGTAGGGGCAATGGAGGGGCGCCATTGGCAGTCCATAAAGCCTAAATAATCTTTCCACAAAGATTTGGGCTAAATACAAAGCCTTAGTAGTTGACTTGACTGATATAAAAGTAGCCAACTTTGTCAACCTATCCACCACAACCCAAATAGAATCATTTTGGAATTTGGTCTTTGGAAGTCACTACAACACCCATCGCGATTTGCGATGTGAATCGCGAGCTTATTTTTTCTTAATTCGTCGCACAGATGTCAAAAAAACACGTCACAATGAAATTGTCGGATTCCGACATCTTCAGAACACGTCAGAATTCGACAAGTACAAAATGTCGACCTCCCGGCGCCTCAATCGATCTGTCGAATGCCGGGAGCCACGTAGACGTCAGATTTTGACATCCCACGTGGACGTCAGAATCTGACGTCCCATGTCGCATTTCGACGTCCGCGTCCAACGTGGCTGATCCGACATGGACGTTAGATTCTGACGTCCAATCAGCACGTCGAAATCTGATGTCTGTTTCAGAAAAAATTCTAGAGAACTGTCCAAAAATGTCCGACGTCCATCCGACGTGTTCGTTTGACGTCCATCCGATGTATAATGGGACGTCGGATTTCGACGTCCAATATGGATGTCGGATTTTGACGTTGTTAACAAAACATCCTAAAAAAATGTCTGATGGGTTGGATATCCGACATATGCCGGACATGTTTTTGTGTCGGAATCTGACATCTCAGATTACGTATAAAAAATAAAAAATGTGTAAAAAACAGCATGCCCATTTTTTTTGGTCTATTCTTGGAGAGGTTCTAGTCTTGGATTGCTTTTGAGACAATATTATTGGATTGCATTCGACATTTGGATATGAATTGTAATATCTTATTGTATTACTTTTTGAAAATACGACATTGCACAAAGTTTTGCAATTCCTAGTTAGTTAAGACATTGCACATCTTGGAATAGGACATTGTTGCTCATATTTCGGAATCCAACATACAAAACCAATAACAATATTGTGATCAATTGCAATAATATATATATTGAAAGTGTATATCAATGTATCACAAAATTGTCGCTTTCGCAGTCTCTCTAACTTACAATAGACAGATTAAAATTATATTAAAAATCTAATCTACTCATCGTCGTCTTGACGTCCGCTCTGTATGAAAACAAGCAAACAAGACACATTACTATTTAATGCTTGATCATACTAATGGTTAAGAGTGAACATTACGCGTTTTACATTAATAATATACGAAGAATATAAACTTTAAATCTTTCAAAGAAACTTACATGTGGAGGATTACCCTCACTCTTCAGTTTATCGACTAATGCCTCATATGATTTCCTGAAGGCAAAGTCGTACTCTTCCTTGGTTGTTAGACGTCCATAGTCTGCCAACTATCCATTCAATTTAAGTTGGAATTAGTTTAGGGCTAAGTTGGAGCAACTAGTCATAATTGACACGTTCATAATATATAATTGTGGACAATTGGAAAAGTGGATTTCAAGGTATGACAAAGCCAAAAAGGAAAGAAACATAACATTGAAATGAAGAAAAAATATCAACTAAAGAAGAAGGAGAGCATTGGAGAATGACGACCTTTTCAAACACTTGAAACTTAACACTATCTATTCAAACACTTATCTTTCCTCTCTTCACTTTCTTTCACAAAAACAAACAACACAAACTTTATCTTTCAAACAAAACACAAAACAAAAACTTCAAAAGCTTTCAATATCTTCAAGCACCAACCTCAAAGCATCAAAAGCATGAACTGATCTTCAAGAATCACAATAATCGCTCCAAAGACGTCTCATCGCTCCAACCTGCACAAAACAAAGTGAGAAAGTGTTGCGAAAATTTGACTTTTCATTTCTGTTTTGTTTTTCTAGGAACCTAAGCAAGCGACTACAGATCACAGATCATGACGGAAACAATCGAGAAGATGACCGAACGATGAGGTGGAAAAGAGAACAACTGTATTTTCTATTTTACTTTTCGAGTGAGTTGTTTAGTGTCTCGCTCGTTGGCGGCCTGACGCTCACCTCAACCGCTATGTTCTGCTTGTTGGCAGACTTTTGTGCACAACTCTCTCCTCTATCTATTCTTTTCATTCTCTATCGTCCCCTACATCGTCACTCTTTCGTGTTGATCAAAAATGCATATTTATCTCCACTGTGTGGAGTTTACAAGATAGTTTATCAGAGAATTACAAGACAAGATAATGCTAATCAACTAATTAGTTATTCTCCGTTATCACTGTCCCTTTTGAGTTGAGCGTGAAGTACAATACACCATGCTCATCGAGCTGCCAGTTGGCAATGCGAATTGTCCTCTTTCGTTTCATGTCTTCTTCTAGTCTGTTTCGTCATCAAGTCATCAGTCCGAATCTCGAATAGTTTTCTTTCAATCTTCGGGGTATGTTCGTCCTTCGTTTCGTTTTGTTTCGTTTCGCTTCGTCAGCTTTGCGACAAAGTTGTGGGAGTTCACAATTTCTGACACTCCCTCTTGAACTTTGCAACTTTGTATATTTATCCCAATTGCTTTCCTTTGTCTTGCAAAAAGTGGTTTGTCGAGCGACTTCGTGAGCAAATCTGCAATCATGTCTTTAGATTTTATGTACTAAACCTTGAGCTCTCCTTTTGAGATCAAGTCTCGAATATGATGGTACTTCAGAGGTATATGTTTTGTCTTTGAATGGAAAACATGATTCTGCGATAGATACATGGCACTTTGAGAATCCATCATCATCATGCATAGTTCTCTTTGTGGTATGCCTACTGCTTCCAACATCATTTGCAACCATACTACCTCATTTGCCATCTTTGAAACTGTGACATATTCAGCTTCGCATGAGGATTGAGCCACCAAGGTTTGCTTCGTGCATGTCCAGCTGATTGCTGTTCCGCACGCAATCGAACATCCTCTTGTCACGGACTTGTTGTCATCTTTGCAGTTCGCCCAACTTGCATCACTGTAGTGTTGCAACTCGAATACTTTGCCTTCTTCTGCTTTGTAGGTTAATCCAGTACCCTTTAGATATTGCAGAATTCATTTTGCCATTTGCCAATGTGCCATGCCAGAATTTGAAGAGAATTGGCTTAAAGCATAGATAGAGAAGACCAAATCAGGTCTGGTACAAAGTGTGAGGTACATCAGACTACCGATCAGGTTTTGGTAGGGTATACTTTTCATTTTCTGTCTCTCCTCATCTGTATTTGGGAAATCTTGCTCCAGCTATCATTGGTGTGGCCTTTTCTTTGTAGTCCATCATTAGTACTGCTTCAGTACTTTCCAAGCATATTTTGACTGACTCAGATGCATTTCTCTTCTGATTTGATTTCTTCAGTTACATTTTTTTCAATCACAATAAAATTAGAATCCAATCTGCAGAATAAAAAAACATTTCAATTGATTTATTTACAAGTTGTTGTGGCTTTTGATATGGACAAGCCATAGAACCAGTCATTGAATTTTTAAGCTTTTTTGTCACTGTAAAAAAATCAAAATGATTGCCAAAATCGGTGTTCCCTACAGTGTTGTAGTGCAACGTGGATCTCTTTTCATCGATGGAGAAGTAATCGATGCTGAGATATTCGATCTCATTAGAGAGATGCACACCACCATAATTGCGCACATTTGGTTTGTAACTACAAACATCAAAAGCAAAAAGTCCAAAAACATTCTCTATCCCTGCATTGTAGACTTCTAGTAGGGCCTTGTGAACACCTACTCGTTGAGTGAAATATCACTAAGCAGTACTGTCCTCCAGGAAACCAGCAATGACTTCTTTTACTTCAGTGTACTTAAATGGATGATCATCATTCAATGAGCCTGCAAGTTTAAACCCGTACGGAATATCCGCGACACAGATAGTGTAAGGTCTTCTTTTTAAAAACTTGGTTATCTCTCTTGCATCACCTTGTTGTATTGTATAAAAACAAGGAGGATCATCAACAGACTTGGGAATAAATGTTTCTTTGGAATCATCATCAACATTTGAGTCTCCAGTCTGTGTGAAAGTACTGTACTTTAGGACCATAAATGGATCTACAAAAGATCCACAAGAGTGATTGGATTCTTGCTTAACAATCTATAAAAAAACTAGACACAAAAAAGTTGATCTACTTTGGCAATTTGACAAACAACAAGCATTAACAATCAAAAGCATTGATCAACATTGAGATCCGAGCCCACACACGTGTACTACAGGCTGTAGTATGGCCTTAAAGCCGAGAAACAAGTAGAAATTGATTTGGTTGCATTTGGATCACAAAAACTCAATGTACATAGTGAACTAGCTTGAGATTGCCAATGAGCTCCAAAAATATTCTATCTTCTCACAATGGGAGCTTGGAATACATAGCAAATTCGACTTCCTTCTTGAAGTTAGGTGGATTTTCAGCATGTAATAAGGAAGTTAACTCACTCTTCTTGCCCTAAAATGAAACCCTAGCCTAGATCCTAGAGTTATGCTTGGTAGATAGCTAGTTGGTCAAATTTTCACCTTAAACATAGGTGTAGGTCCTATAAAGTAGGGATGACCACCAAATAGACATGACCAACTCTCTTGACTTGACCTAACCTACATTAGGAGTGGGTTGCCATGTGGCATTTTGGCCATACATGTGTGGAACCCAATTATGTACAAAATTTACACTATTCTTCATAGTTTTTGATCAAGCTAGATTTGCCAATTTTTGGCAATTCTTCACAGTCTGTTGCGATTCTTTGTGTTTTTTCTCGGCCTTGGCTTTCTGAAAGTGGGTTCTAAACTATTCTGGAAGCTGCCCACTCTATTTATCTTCAGAACTCTGTGAAAAATAGAAGTACACTTATGCTAAGCATGGCATTCAAATGTTAAGTTTGTTACTAATGACGAGAACTTATGCTAAGCGTGAATGTTGATCTGAAAGACAATAATATAAAAGAAAATAAATGACGATAGAAATACACTTATGCTAAGCATGGATTATAATCTTTAAACCAATTATCTACAAGAGAAGTTAAGATATTAGAAATACACTTATGCTAAGCATGGGTCTCTCAAATGCTAAACTTGTACTTAAAAGTTGAATGATGATGTCAAAAATAACAATTTAAGAAATAGTTAAGAACAAACACCCATGCTTAGCATAACCACTGTTTGCAAATTGGTAATTTAAAATTAAAATTTGTAAGAGAGTTTTACCATATTCCTGAATAAAATAAGGAATCTCTAGAGCTCTTCATCTTTGAGCTGTCTGGGTACAGCCTTTGGCATTCCTCCCAATCCTGGCAGTTGAGGCTCTTTACCGTAGTCTCTTGCACTTTTTTGAAAAGCTTGTGTCTGAGAAAAACTACAATGATTAGATTAAAAATTTTGCACATGAGTTAAAAGTAAGAATTTAGAATTAAAAAAATAAAATCACCTTTGAAATTCTTTTTCCATCTCAGCAAGGTTGAGTTGTCCGTCAGCAACTCTCGACAAGACACTCACCACAACATCCTTTGAGAGGATGCCTTGCATATTTTTCCATTCTGATATCCCCATATCTTGTGGAATCGGGGCAAGAGTGGATTGTGTGGATTTTTTTTTTATGGAGGACGACCCTTTTGGGAGTTGTCCTTTTATTTCAAATTTGTCCCACTTGTCGAAAATTTTATCGACAAGGTCCCAAATCTGAAAAAAAAAAATTTGTTAAAAGATTTATTTTGATTTAAGAACAATGTCAAACAGAAGAACAATGTCACTAATAGGAAATAAAAATTATCTGCCCCTTTCGGAAGGCCAACTGAAAAAAATTATCATACTTCGTCAATGAGGCTAGATTTTTTTCATCGAAGGGTAGCCCTGTCTCCTGTGCACAAAGGCACTTCAATTGTATGTTTGTTTTGTCCCCTTCTTTGTGAAGCCTCAGATACACTCGTTGTATAACGGTCATCTTCAATCTATTATCCTGGTCGATATTGTGGTCCCAGGCAAGGAGCTTGGCTTCCTCAACTGTCAGCTCGACAAATACTATAGCACTAACTTGTCTAAAAGACTGTACGTGAGGATACTCAATAGAGAGCTCCTTTCTGGCTTGCAAGCTATGAATTTCGCCCAAAACAAAAAAAAAAATTGTAGGTATATCTACACACTGATTATCAAAATTTGCCACTGTCGCGGACAGTTAGCAAGGTCAACAAGGACAATAAAGGGAGTAACTATGGCTTGTGTGTGGTCCTTAAATTTTATCTTTAAATTATGTACATGGGATGGATTGGGCTCCCTAACCTCCATGGACCTGTCACCAATGGCTCGGGGCCTGTCACATTGTTCAATATCAAGAATAAAAATTGTGGCTTGGATTTTTTGGTTTCATGAATAACAGCGCACATTTTTGTTACATCCCTACTGGCCGGCTCAAGATTGATTCTTACCTAGGTAGATTTAAGTCAGAAGCCTAGGGCCGAGGTTTCTTCCTAGAGATAGGATGTGAGCCCTTGCGAGCCATGGTTTTAAAGCCTCTTGATTTTTGAGGGGAAGACATCTTGAGTTTTCTCCAAAGCGCTTTTTTTTCTCTTTGGAGTTGAAATTAGGCATGTTCCAGTAGTGGATTCAAGTATTTGGGTCTCTTTTTGATTGGAGAACTATGACATAGTCTACATTGGATAGGATAGAGGAAGAGCTCCATTTTGAATGGTGACAGTTGATGATCATCGAAGACTTCGGGCAAGTTGAGTGGATTGGCTTGCTCTTTGAGATGTGCTCTTTGAGATGATGTCGATGGAGTTTGATGTCAAGATGTCAATGAAGTTGAGTCGATGAAGTCAATGATGTGGACTTTGGTGAAGTCGATCCTGCTTCTGCTTCAAGTCAATATATTGCACAGAGGTTCGACGTATGCGAGTAAGGCTACATGTCATTGTAGAGAGAGAGTATATCTACATAGTATACTGGTGCTCAGGAATCAAATTCAGGTGAGTCGGAGTGAAGATTCACTCCAACATATTAGTCATAATGCAGCCAAAGTAATCCATGTATGTTGAGTATACTATATATGAGTGAATTTGAATATTAGTACATCATCCAAGGCAAAGTAACAAATATAGTAATGTCATTAAGCAAAAGAAAACCCACCTTTGGAGTTATTTCGACTTTATGTCATCCTTTAGGCAAGCAAAATCTTAAAAATACTTTTCAAACCATGTTGGAAATTATGACCAGAAGTTAGAAATGAAAATATTGAATTTTTAGCAGTAGTAGGGCACAAAGAAAACCTACCATAGGCGCAACCTCCTGCTCATAATTTTCATCAGCAATAGTAGGGCACAAAGAAGACCTATCATGGGTGCCATCTCCTGCAAATAATGCAACATGCTTTTCTCTTGACAGAGGCTTAGTCAAGATATCAGCCAACATACTGTCAGTGGACATTAACTTAATTCGACATCTTTATTCTGAACTTTCTCTCCAAGAAAATGAAATTGAACTTCTATGTGTTTAGTTCTAGAGTGAGTTTGTAGGTTCGGAGATAGAGCAATGTAGCTTTGATTGTCGCAATAGAGTATAGTTGGACTGATTTGGGAGATCATAAGATCCTGAAGCAATCTTCTGAGCGAGATGATTTCTTTGACTACAGAGGTAGCTGCGACATATTTGGATTATGTGGAGGACAAAGAAATGCATTTCTGCTTTCGATTATTCCATTATATGGGTCCTCCTGGAGAAAGCAAAGATAGTCAGATGTGGATTTTCTTGTGTTCACATTTCCAGCCCGATTAGAAGTAAGTAATGTCAAGGCATCATTTATATTTTCATTATAACACAAAGCATAGTGCTTAGTGGCTTGAATGTATCTTAGTGCTCTGAGTAGAGCCTTCTAGTGAGGTAGCCCGGGATTTGACATAAATTGTGACAATGTGCTGACTGTAAATGCTAGATCAGGTTGAGTGTAGACCATGGCATACATGATTGATCCAACTATCGATTGATAGGCATATTTGCACATCTCTTTCTTCTCTGCATCAGTTGTCAGACACATATTGGCCTTGAAGGACGTAACCTTCAGGTTGATAGATGTAGATGTCTTCTTGTATATATCCATTCCAAAAGGCTACCTGAACATCCATCTGGTAAACTTTCAGATCTTCGACGGTTGCGAAAGCAAATAAAGATCAAATTGACTGAAGTTTTACGACTGGACTGTACATCTCAATGTAGTCAATTCCATAGGTTTGTTTGCATCCTTAAAGACTAGTCGAGCTTTCCATTTGGCTATCGACCCATCTAGATTGAGCTTCAACTTGAATATCATGTAGGAAAAATATTAAGAATTCTTCCTCAGAGAACATGATGAAAGTTTCGGATTTTTAGTCCATGTACTAATAGAACAATTTTTACCTTGATTGAATAAAGCATGCGAAATTAAGAGACAATTTTAGACAATCAGAATAACTGATAAAATCATCTGTTGAGAAACTTTGATAAAAAATGAAAATTTTTATAATTCTGAATCTGAATCATCAGTATACATCTCTTGTTGTCTTGTTTCTCTATTGTGTCTCTTTTGAGTGAGTAGTTACAACGAGTAGTGCACATGTATTTATATTATTACAGGATAGGTCTTTTGGCCTTTTAATTCTGTAACAGTAGATCTAACTGTTAAGACGATTGATATTCAAATAAACGTTCCGTTTCTAGACTCGAATGATTTCTGTTTGTGAATTGTTCGTGATAGCTTGTCTCTTCGTTGTTGGATTTATTTCATCTACTCTCCTAAATCCCATTTTAATCTGCCTCCATTCATGCTGCATATCTACTCGCATTGTCGCACAGTCTGCATATTAACATGCAAATTCTCACAGGCGAAGGAATCATGACACTATGTTTTTAAACGTGTTCAGGTGACAACCAACATTCACCTCAACAAAGGCTGACGTTGCCTCCTTTTCATGCTCACCCGATGCAGCTACGCTAATAGACTAGACAACAACTGCAGCCACCCACGATCTCCTACAGACAACACATCCACCCTGTACTTTCTTCATCTGCACACTTGTAACATGATGTGTATATATATTGAATACCATCTATGTATTCAGTGAGATGAGATTGATTGATCAGATATCATTGATTGAAGATCAAGTGTCGGTAAATTAGCATCAAAAGCTTATCAGAGAGATAGACAAAGTAGATGCCTTGTGCATTGATTCTCTATTGTCAATAATAAGGTTTCATTCCTTTACAGATTGAATTAGCTTCGTAGGACACGCAATTTCATCCGCTATTGTCTTGTGCTCTACTACATTATTGACATGTATACTTTATATACTTAATCTGATAATTGTTCTTTGTTCTGCGTCCAGATCTGTGTTAATATTGCTATGCTTATTATTCATTTTGTCTGATTTTTTTAGTTGCTCATTTTGATAATAGACGACTAACATTTAGTTTTGTCTTTCACAAATCTTTCACGACTAATTTTCAGTCGAGCATAGTCTAGCTCTTCACGAATCATTCGTGACACATAATTTGTCTTGCTATTTGCGACAAGTTATTCTTCTGACGCTTCATTTATTAATGTTTGGCTGCATAATCAAGAATGACCGTGATTTCCATCACTAACATTCTGTTCATTCTAATAGGCATAGTCATGCTTACAGAGAGAGTCGTATAGCTCATTCCGCTGCGCACGAACACTTTTTGTTCGAGTTCATTTCTCGTTCATGTTCGTCATATCCCTTCTTGAGCTAATTTTCTCGTTTCTAACATATGACACCTTTCTACTCCTTCTCATCCCTTTCTCTCTCTCCAACATTAGAAAGGTGTTGTATGTTAGAAACGAAAAAATTAGCTCAAAAAGGGGTAAGACGAACATGACCGAGAAACGAACTCGAATGAGAAATGAACTCGAACAGAAGTGTTCGTCTTACCCCTTTTTGAGCTGATTTTTTCGTTTCTAGCATGTGACACCTTTCTGCTCCTTCTCGTCCCTCTCTCTTTCCAACATTCGTGATAGTCCTTCATACAGTTTCGTGTTTCATGAATTGTTTGCGATAGTTAATAGTTTTGAGGTTGAACAAGAATCAAAAATATTTTGCGACAAGATATTGTTCTCGAATCTTTCGAGTTTCAACAAGAACATGTTTGTGAATCTTTCGAGTTTCAACAAGAATATATTTCATGAATCTTTCGAGTTTGAACATGAATAGAAATGTTTCGAGCTTGAGTTCATTTCTTAGCCTTTGTCAGTTAAACTGTGCACTTTGTTAGTAGAGCCGAGAGTTGTCTCATAAGGTGTTCTACAGCTCCCTCTCAAAGTGGGCAGTTGGATTAATCCCAATCTTCTTCGTTGCTTCTCGAACAAGTGGCTTTTTAAAAATATCGGTTGTCATTTCCTCTATAGGTATGAAGACTGTCTTCAATATCTTCTTTTCGACTAAGTCCCAAATTACATGATACTTGATAGCTATATGCTTTGTTTTCGAATGAAACACAAGATCTTTCGTAAGATAGATTGCTGAAGTGTTATCCATTAACAAGATATAAGGTTCAAAAATAGTATCATCAAATCCTTCCAACATTTGTTTGATCCATATTAGCTCGTTTGCCATCTTAGCTGCTGCTACATATTCAGCCTCACAGGAAGATTGAGCTACTGTTGTTTGCTTCTTGCTTATCCAGAGTATGGCTACGCCAGATGCTAGAGTACAACCTCCCGAAATACTTTTGCTATCATCCTTCATGGATGCCCAGCTTGTGTCACTATAAGATTCGATCCAAAATCCAGCTTCCTTCGAATGACACAGTCCATAGTCTTTTGTTTACTGGAGATATTGTACTACTCTCTTTGCTAACTTCCAATACAACGATCTTGGGTTCTAAGTAAATTGGCTCAGCTTGTATATTGCAAATGCTATATCAGGTCTGGTGTTGTCTGCAAGATACAACAATGATCCAATCATCCAACAATAGGGTGTATTGGCCATTCGCTTCTCTTCCTCGAGAGTCTACGGACAATCTGACTTGCTCAGTATTGTTCCAGGTATCATGAGAGTATGCACATCTTTGCATTCGAGCATGTTGAAGTCTTCAATGATTTTCTGAATGTACTTCTGTTGGTGAAGATACAACTTACCACTTTCAAAGTCTCTTTGGATCTGCAAGCCTAGATAGATTTTTGCTTCTCCTAGGTCAGCGATCTCAAGTATTCTAGAAATATCTCTTTTGACATCTGAAATTAACTTATCTTTTCTTGAGAAGATAAGCATGTCGTCAACATAAACAGCTAGAATGATTATTTCAGTTTGGACTTGTTTAATATAGACATTCGATTCAGCGAATAGAGGTTCGAAGCCTAAAGAATGTAGTGCTTCGTCCTTCTTTCTATACCATTGTCTGGCTGCTTGTTTCAGACCATAGATGCTTTTATTCATGTAACATCCGAATTCTAGATATTCTTGGCTTACGAAACCAAGTGGTTGGTCCATGAATAAATCTTCTTATAATTTTAAGATCATGAGCCACTACATAAGCAAATAACAAGCGCATTGATGTGTGTTTGACTACCAGTGAGAAAAGTATCAGTGTAGTAGATTCCATATTTTTGTGAAAAACCTTTCGCAACCAACCTTGCTTTGTATCTGATGTTTTTTCCATCAGGACCTATTTTGATCTTGTAGATCCACTTGCATTTGACTAGTTTTTTTCCATCAGGTATAGGTGCAAGTGTCCATACATTGTTCTTATACATGGATGACATTTCGTCCTCCATTGCTTGAATCCAGTGATCATTATCTGGTCCATCAATAGCTTTCTCGAATATGTGAGGTTCGTTTGTGAAACCACAAAATTTGATGGCTATATTTGTGAAAACATCCTCACCAAACCTTTTTGGTGGTTCTCTTTGTCTTTCAGATCTTCTCACAGTCTGTACAGGTTTCGAATTAGATTCTGCATTTTTTGGTTCGACCTTGTCTGCTAGAATTCGAGCTGGTGATTTGAGTTTATTAGGTACTCGATCTTGAATTCCCTCTGAATCTAGTAATTGTCATTCATCATTTGCTTGTTTTACTTCTGTTGTTGGTAACTCATAGTAATTTTTGAGAATTTCATAGCCGACTAAGTCATTGTCTGCTATGTACTTTGACTCATCAAATTTGACATCTCGAATATTTTGCCAGTTTTGGCATATGTTGCAAATTGTCCTATCACCAAAATTTTTCTGTTGTTTTCCAAATTGTTGATCATTTGTTTTGGATTCGTTTCCACTCTTTTTAGACGACTCCCTCTTAAACTTAGACTTCTTTGAAGATTTATCCTTCTGAGTAAATAGAGCATTTTTGGAATCACCATTATCGTCATAGCATTCGCGAGCTTCTACTTCCGCTTTGACTCCATCTATAGCCTTTTGAAGTGTCATTGTTGAAACTTTCGCCAATAAAGTTCGAGTTGTATGGAATGACCTGGGTAGGGCTTGAAGAAAATAGCTAAGCTATTTTTCCATTGGGATTGCATTTTTTGTGCCAGAATTCTGCAAAGAAATAAACAAATCTTTTATCTTTCGTATGAAAGTGGTCAGCCGTCCCATTGTAGGTAAGTTAATTGGTCTTCTAAGAACATGATTTGATTACGAGATCGAGTCTCATTCTTGGTTTGCAATTCTTCCCATAATTCTTTCACGTTCGAAATTGATGTAAGATCTAGCATTATGTTGTCATGCACTGAAGACACAATAATTGCTATAGCTCTGTCATTTCTCAAACTCCATTTTTGAAGTCCTTAGCTAGGAGTAATTGGCTTCTCTTCTACTGGTTCTACCCATTGCCAAAGACCTTTGCCCTTCAGTATGAGTGAAGTCTTTAATTTCCAGATCAAATAATTCGAACCTTCTGTATCCAAGATCGTACTAATCTTAGACTGAATATTGCTTATCGACGACATCTTCTAACCTTCTGAAAAAGCTCCAGATAGGGCTGCTGATGGATGTGTGAAGGATGCTGAGAGAGGTTCTCTGATACCATTGTATCTGCTCTGATATGCTCTGATACCACTATAGAAAAAATGTTGTCTTCGAGGAAGATGACATCTCGACTAATTGAGATATGGCTCGACTCAACATCGTAGATTTGATGGGCCTTGTTTAATGTCAAGTATCCAATGAAGATACTCATGTAGCTAACAGGGTCAAGTTTCTTTCTTAGATTAGAGAGAATGTGTACATAACAAAGACAACCAAACACTCGAAGGTGTCTTCGACTTGGTTTGTAGCCATAGAAAGCTTTGAAAGGAGTCTTTGAGTCGACTACTTTGGTACTCGAATAGTTTTGCAAATAGCAAGCTGTTGAAACAACTTTAGCTCGAAAATTCTTGGTGAGCTGAGCGCTTGACATCATTGATCATGCTGTATTGAATAATATTCAGTTCTTCCTTTCAGCTACTCCATTCTACTATGGTGTGTAGCAGGTGGTGAACTGATGATAAATGCCAAATGATGCCAGGTAGTCAAACATTTCGTCTGACAGAAACTCTCCACCATTGTCTATACGCAGGGCAGGGTCTTGGGTCGTTGACTAGTCTGTGTCTCAGCAAATTGTTTGAAATCTTTGAAACAGTTGAAAACCTTAGACTTGTTCTTTATGAACATAATACTAGTAAATCTCAAATAATCATCAATAAAAGTAATAAAATATAGTGTTGAACCCAAAGAGGGAGTACTCATAGGGTCACACAGATCACTATGTATCAATTCTAGAATGGACTTAGCTCTAGTGGCTTGTCCCTTTGGGAATCTTGATCTAGGTTGTTTGCCTAGTAGGCACATCTCATAGACATGTCAAATGTCAGTGGAGGTAGTATTGATGTTTAAATCCTTGACCATACTATCATGATGCATATACAAGATTGATCTCATGTTTAAGTTTCCTAATTTTCGATGTCATAAATGGGCATTTGAAGTACTCACATTAGTAGAAAGTGCATATTCATGACCTAGAATATAAAAATTACCTTCTTTGTTTGCAGAAAGGACTTCGTTATAGTTCTTATCAAAAATGGTACATTGCTTTGAATTGAACAAGGCTCTATAGCCCTGATCAGTGAGCTTGCTGACTGACAATAAATTTTTGGTCAGTTTGGGTACGTACAGTACATCCTTGAGCAAGGTCAATTTACCATTTGGAAGATAAAGGTATATAGATCATTTGCCTTCAATTTGTAGTTCACTTGAGTCACCGAAGTAGAGACATACTTTGAATCGGCTAGTGTGAGGTCTTCAAATAAGTACTTACATGAAGTCATTCAAATAGAGAGCGATTGTCTTTGAATTCAACGTAGATAAGCTTTTCCTTATTACTTTTTCCTACTGTAAATTTGTTGTCACCTTTTGTAGAGACAAGTCAGGAGCATTGCTTAGTAGCAATACTAGATTGTCGTAAGAGGGAGGAAGATTGGAATCTCCGTCCGAAACTAGCGAACCGATTGCAACTAACTGATTGAGTAGCTATTTGAATTCATTTAGATGATCAATGACTAGGGTTGCTTCCCTCATCTTGAGTGGTTCGGAAACTTCTTTCTCAGAAAGAGACAAGTCGCCGACATATGTCGTTTCGTATAGACATGTAAGAATGTCCCATGCCTCTTTGGAGTTGGAACAATTAGCTACATGAGCTATTTGTGAATCTTTAAAATTCAAAGATACAATGGCAAGAGCTTTGCCATCCTTAGTTTTCTAGGTGGGCATGTCAGGTTCAGCCGGCTTGGCTATCAAACCGTTGATGTATCCCTAGAGTTCTTTTTTAGTGAGTATCATCTTCATTATGAACTTCCACATGTGGAAGTCATCACCGTTGAACTTATTGATCAAGTGGATTTCTGAAGATGTTTCTTTCATGATGAATGATCTAAGAAATTATAAAACAACTTTGAATACTAATAATAGTTTGGAACGATGGCCCTGATACCACTCTGTTGGAGCTCTCATGATTAAGTGTGGAATAGGAAAGAGAGCTCAACATAGAATTGTAATAGGAGCTTTACCAAACTATAGTTTCGAACCTAAACTTAGATCGACAAGAGGAATGTCTGGTAGGTGTCGAAGACAACCATGAAGGAAGTGAAACGGTTAGGCGTCTGAGATAGCCATGCTTCCTTTGAGATTAGACATTTTGAATGTCAGGAGTATCGATGAGAGAGAAAATATCAGAAAGCATTGATAATGGAAACACATAAGAGAATAGAGAATCTGAATTAAGTTGTTGTGAATACAACAATTAGATCGCGATTCCATAATAGTTCATAGTAATTGAGCACTATGTGCTGTGATCTTACTTAGCTAGCTACAAATTGAATAACTATCTCTACTTCCTGAATAGCTTTCACTCTCTTGAATATCTCTGATCCTAAGGAATCTAATAATTAAGATACAATGGAGTTCGTGGAGGAACTTTGAATCACGCTAAGTTATTATTCGTGTTCTTGTCGCTCATCCATGCATTCATCACTCTTTTCACTTACATCTATCTTATTCATGAGTTGTCGTTATGTATATATACATGGAACAGCTACAACGACTGTGTGGACAACGAACGTGAAACAATGTAGTTAGCAAAAGGTACTAAAGTGAACTGTAATGTAGTCGGCATCGGACAGGACAGAGCAGTTGACAGGATGTGGATGACGTGGACCTCAAACTCAAAGACCTCAAACTCGAATGACTCAAATTTGGGTGTGTCGGAGTGAAGTTTAATTCCAACAAGACCATCATCGATGCTGCCTCTCTTTGCAATCGATCATCCCATATTGCTTCAACAACTTTTTAGCATATTCGGACTGGTTCAAATGCATGACTCCTCTCTTTCGGTCTCTTTCGGTCTGTAGCCCCAGACATTTTGTTGCCTCTCCTAGATCTGTGATTTCATAATTTGCAGATATTTGACTCTTCGTTTCATGGATTAACAACAAACAATTTCCTATCATCAAATAGTCATCCATAAATATTGTCAAAATCACAAACTTTTATTCTATCCTTTTAATGTACACATTGCAGTCAGGTTGTGTTGGATAGAAGTCTAGAGACTTTAGAAGACTATTGAACTTCTTCTACCAAGCTCACAAGGCCTGTTTTAAACCGTAGATACATCTATGCAACCAACAAACATAATCTCAATTGTTTGGGTCTTCATAACTTTTAGACTGATTCATGAAAATTTCTTCATCTAAGTCTCCATGGAGGAAGGTTGTTTTGACATCAATCTCTAGGTCATATTTCGTAGTATAAGCAAGAGCAGTCGGATGCTCGACATCTTGACCATCGGGGAATATGTATCAAAGTAGTTGATACCATATATCTAAGTGTAGCCTTTCGCAACAAGTCGAGCTTTGTATCTTCCGACACTGCCATTTGATCTTAGCTTCCCATCGCAAGCTCTATAGCCACTGTGGAGGTGCATGACAGATGCGTCTATCCTCACTTCATACTTTTGCTTTAGTTTTTCTCTATAGTGGTTTTATTTTCTAGCCTATCCTCAACCCAAGATCCAAGCACTCAAGCATCAAGGAGATGAAGTTAGTTGTCATGCGTAGGTTCGATCCCGTGAGAGCGATAGCATATCTCAGAATTCAACATGTATGGAAGATCCACATCTAACTCTAACATCCATTAACCCTATGATTCACAAAGAGATAGATACTTGCTTCTCTCTCTCTCTCTCTTTTTCTCTCACAAAAAGCATAAGAACATACAATCCCAATAATATTCAAATCTAACAATTAGCAAATATAACAAAAGCATGAGGGATGAGAAAAAAGGATAGAGAGCAAGGACATTCACAAGTCCATTTCATAAGAGAGCCAATCTGCTTATATTGAAATGAAGATTTGAACATGAGGAGCAACTCGAGTTGGCATCAACGGATATCTGCCAATTGTAAATTTGATGAATTATGGGCCAATTTGGAGTATGGATACTGATTTGATCCAAAGAAATTCCCAAATCTTTCCATTTATTGCGTCTAAAGTAATGGCTGACGATCAATATAAATGAAAAATGCATTGCCAATAGATAATGTCGAAACTTTTTAAAAAAAATTAAAAAATCATGGCCAACGCTTCGCGTTTAGTTGTCAAACAATTCTTCTCCGTATTCGTAAGTTGTCTGCTTGCAAACGTGATAGGATAATCCTTCTTGTATTCACCTGGCTGCATCAAAACTAATCCAATGGCATATTTCGATGCATCAGTGTGAACGTGAAACTCAATTGTCCAGATTGGAGCTCGTAGTATCGGTGCAGAAGCTAAAGCTTTCTCCAATTTCTCAAATGCTTCCTCTACTGTCCAAATTGTTACAATGGTCAATTTATATATAGGTCTTGCTAAATCCGCAAAGAATAGTATGAATATCCGATAGTAGTTTGCATGACCCATAAAAACATAGACTCCTCAAATTATTCCTGGCGGTGGTAACTCGATAATGACTTTGATTTAACCTCCTTTGTTTCTGGTTCTTTCTCTTCAGGTTCATGATGAGCTTTTGGTAACATAATCACCACATCATCCAAAGTATAGCATTTGAAATGCTCAGGCATATCATGCTGGACTTCTTCTTATTGTTCTTTTTCATAAGGGTTGATCTTTGATCTCTGTTTAGCTTTCTTGGCAAGAATTGATCTTGAAGGCGGTGACTCTCTAGAAGATGTGCGCTTCTCTTAAGGTGACGACTTCCTTGATAATGATTTCTTGTGAGAATTCCGACTTGAAGTATCACCCTTGACCTTTGCTTTTCTTTTATCCAATAAAGGTGGTACATTCTTAGAATCAACTTCTTGAGATGATTTTTTCCATTTTAGGACCATATTATAGTGTTGCTTAGCTTGTTTCTTTGTCATAGGCCCTGCCATCTTATCCTCCTTCGATATAACTACTTTTGGCAGTTTTATTGTTGGCTCATCCGGATATCTTGAACTCCATATCTTGTAGGATCCATATGATTGAGAATTTGCTCATCCGTAAGTTTTGCCTCTCCATCGTAAGTCAAAGAATGACTAACATGTATTAGATCATCTTCAATCGAATCTGGAATTGGGTCAGTTGATATCCAAGCTAGGTTCATTATATTCAATGAAAAAGTGATCGGCGTGTCCAAAGTTCTTGATCAAGTAAGGGAATTTTGCTCAACTCCAATTGATTATTTTGTTGGCACATATAGTCTATTGTACAATCCACTATTGCAAGAGCTTAATTCCAATTGACAGTGTCGATTTTAGAGTCATAATGGACTCCCAGAGTCTTCACTTATCGATCACAAGTATGATTTGTTGTCGATGAATCATCATCCCCTCTTTGGACTACTGGCTTGATCGTCCAAGTGATTGGATCTACTTTGACCGCACGCTGATGATTCTCAGAAGTAATTTTGCCGGTGCCCCAATTCTGAACTACTTGCACAACTCGTAACCATGGACGTCCCAACAAAACTCGATATACATTTGGTGCGTCAGATAAGTCCATTACTACAAAAGTAATGACAAACTGTACTCTAGCTATTTTGACATGTATGTCTTCAACCATTCCTCTCGGATGGTGGACTGTTGTTTGATCAGCTAGCTTGATGGCAAAAGTGGTAGACTTCAGCTTGGTAAGTCCCCATTTCATAGTTAGGTTGAAATCAAATTAACTCCTGAATCTCCATCAATCATGGCTGCTTCTTTACTAAACTATCTATGTTGTATCGACAGGGTGATGTTTTTCTGCTCACTTTCCCAGGCTGCTCCCACATTGAGTACTTTGTTAGATTCTTCAAACCCAGCACAAAAAAGTGGCTTCTAACAGATTTTGGTGGTTGTATCTTAGTCAATCTTCCTGCTAATATTTCTTTTGCTTTCGGCACCAACTTAAGAAATTCTCTTAGTGTAATATCCATCTTACTAGACAACGTATTCATGATCATTTCTGTTTGCGGTGCTCTGGGAATGGATAGCGATCCTCAATATTCAATTGTATTGCACGCAGATCTTTTGGTGAATGGTTTTTAGTTGTTCTGTCATCTTGAAAGGTTCTTCATGATGGTGCAACTGTGTATTAACATCTATTTTTGGATCTGCTTGTGGCATAGACGGAGAAGGGACTTTGGCTGCTACTTTGGCAGCTTCTAGGGCTTCTTCTTCTTGCCATTGTCTCATATCCTGGTATCTCTTCTTTTCTGCTTTGAAATTTGGATACACGCCTGATGTGGTTGGTATATCTCTAGTTGGTGCAAATTCAATAAGTACTGGATCAACTAAAACTCCTTTCTGTTTCTGAGCTCTGGTAACAACCATCAAAGGTACAATTGGTTCAAGCTAAAATACTGGTCTTTTTTTTTATTGTAATCATGTTCACTAGAGCAGTAATTGGAGGTGGTTTGGGTCTTGTAGGACAATCTTTATAACAGTGTCCATAACCATAGTCTCTACATAATGGTACAAACTTTCTTTTCTTTGGACATTCAGCAATTCTATGGTTTTCTCTGCATGCAAAACATCCAAGTGGCGCTCTGGTCCATTGTCTAGCTGCTTGTTGTTGCGCAGCAGCATAGATAGCATACTGCTCTGAAGACTACTCTCATAATCATGGCTATAGTTCCATTGCTCATTAGCACGATGAGGTTCTGGTTCCATTAGATTAGCAGGAGGAGCACTCTATTCTGTTGGAGCTGCCAGAGCTAGTCGTTCTGGAAATCCAAGGCCAAAGTTAAAAGGCTTATCATCAGGCCCTTTTGAATAAGTAGGTTCTCGATACTAAAACTTAGCATACCTTTGCTGGATAATCCAAGGATTAAATGAGCAAAAAGCTGTTTCATGACCCGTAGAATTGCACAAATGACAAATAGTATTCGTCATTCATTGTTTCAACATTGGACATATTTCATAGTGTGATTGCCCGCACAAATTGAACACCAGACATTTTCGTGACTAGGCTTCAATTGCAACTACTACGATTGAGCGTTGTCACAGCCACACATCTAGACAATTACTGAGGTATGATACCTAGCATTTGTTTGAAAACATTGCTTTTGGACAGCGATGCTAAATCTGATAGGAAATTATGGAGGGTCCTGTTGCACGTTTCACTTCTATCTCCAAAACTAAATACGGTTATTTTAAAGGAACTTCTTTAGATGATGCAGATAGCTATGTCTCACAATTTGAGTCAATCGCTAATGTGAATAACGAGGGAACTGACGTAGACAAATTACGAATTTTCCCTGGTCTGCTAAGAAAGCAGGCGTGCATATGGTATAGTCAAATTGAACCAGGCCGTGTAGGAACCTGGTACTTGCTGAAAGATGCATTTCTGAACCAACACGTAAGGTTCAAAATCTCATAGGAAAACTAACCGGTGTATATCCCGTAGATATGCAGATCGAATGGTTTTTGGCTGGTTTACCACCAAAGATTGATCAATATTGCAGACAAGGGGACATGACCTCCTTAGCAGCAATAATAACTAACTTAAAAATTTCGAGACCTCAAAACTAGCACGAAAGCGACGGTCAAAAGTCGAAGACTGATTCTAGTGACAGCAATGAGGATTCAGATTTTGATTCAAGTACTAGCTCTTCAAGCTCGGAATCTGAGAGCAGCGATTCATCAAAATCAGAAGCTGACAAAGGAGAGAGAAAGAATAAATGATGAATTAAACGAAAGGACGACACAAAAGTTGTCGAGGATAAGTCGTCAACTTCTAAAGTTAAAAAGCTTTGGAAGAGTAATATGGCTGACCTTAATTAAAAGTTTAATGACTTGAAAGTGCAGATCTTTGAAGTTGCAGATAAAAGACCAAAAGCATCTTCTTCCAACTCAAGAATGTGGTGTACGAAATGTGGAATTTCTACACACACTAAGGAAGACTACACTACTGTGAATGTCAAATACATTGAAGATCCTGCCCTGGAGGTACTTGTTATTTTTCAAAATGATGCAACTACTAACTATGTACAGGGTACTGCAGCATCAGCCCAGCATGACAGACCCAAGTTTGCACCAAGAAGGCATAATCCTCCTGAATTTGTTGGACCAGCGAAGTCTCAAACCGTGATTAAACCAGTTTTGGGCAACTGCTACAACTGTGGAGAGCCGGGACATTTTTCTCCTCACTGTCCTCAACTGCAAAAGTCGATTGGTTATGTACCATTATGTTCGAATTGCAAAGAGCCTGGTCACAAGTATCTTGATTGCCCTCAGCCGCAGAAGTCGCGACCCAAATATCAATATGTAGCAACACCAGTTGCTGCAGACACGAAAGAGAAAGCTGCGACTGATGCTGTTGTGCAGAGAATTGACATAATTGAGGGAAAACTGACAAAGACAAAAGATCAGTCCTGGCCAAGTGACGTGGAGAAATTATTCAAAGTCACAACGAGAAGCAAAAGCTCTTTGAAACCTGATCAAAAATCTTCGACAAAGCGCGGAAAATCCTCGAAGAATAAATCCTCTAGCAAAACAACGAACAAATCTATGACTAAGGAAGATCTCAAAGATGACCCTGACTATGACCTCAATGCTGTGAAGTTATTTGCAAAAGATATCTTGATGGAAGCAAAGGAAATCATCAACGCTAAACTTCAGACAACTGCTGTAGAAAAGGTGGTCACTTTCGAGGAAGAGGACGAAAAAATCATGAACACAAAATTGTCTAGCGCTGTTATTGATAAACCAACCTCGAAATCAAAGACGAAAGAATATGACATCATGACTGATATTGGATCCCTTCGTCCGAACATTACTTTTGAACAGCTGTTGGCAGATAACACTTATTACAGAAAGCAACTGAAAGGTCTTTCTATGCCCAAAAAGAAGAAAAAAGTTTCTCTGCTAGATGTTGTCTATCGATTTAGGTGATCTTAGTGCACCTGAGATTGATATTACCATTGCGGGATGCCTGATCAAAAAAGTGCCAATTGACTCTGGTTCCAGTGTAAATATTATAACAGAAGACACAGCTCATGCTCTGGGGCTGACTGACATTCAACCGACACAGCGAAACATCAAGTTAGCTGATTCGACATGACGAAAACCTGTTGGAAAACTGAAGGATGTCATTGTCTACATTCAAGCCAAGCCATTCACAATGAATTTCATTGTTATCAAACCAATCGGTTTTCATTCTATTTTGTGCTGATTGGACGACCTTGGCTTTATCAATCAAATGCAAGTGTACGTTAGAAATCCAGAGAGCTGAGATTTCAAACTGGTGAGACCAATAACCGACGTAAGCCAGCAGAACAAATCATAACCTGGAGTCATGACAATTATGAAGGTGAAACTCCTTTGTCCGACACCAACTTTACATCTAAAAAATCTTCGTATGCCTTAAATATTTTTCTCAATGGATATGATATTGAAGTGCAGTACTTTGAATGTTATGAGAATGTTGATGACGAAGAATTCTTCGATGCCTACGACGTTGAAGCGGATGTTTCATATGAAGAAATTAACGTTGCAGACACGAACTCGAAAGAGTCTAACGATTCGAGTGACAAATCTGAACACGAATTTGGTAACAAGAACCAGGTTGACGACAAGAAAACATATGTAGAGTCAACCATGTGTGAAATTCATGGCCATACTAAGGCCAGTATGACAGAAGGTATCATTTTACCAGATTTTACTGAATTGATTGAATTTGCACCTGGCAGATTTGTGTATGTTTCGAAGTCACTTGGAGAATCGGAGTTAGTGGAATTCACTGAACTATTGAAGGAATATCAAGACGTTTTTGCCTGGTCGCTCGACGATTTGAAGGGTATACCTGCAAAATTCGGAGAGCACCGAATTGATCTTAAGGAAGATGTTGTACCTATTCGACAGAGACAATATCATCTCAGATACCAACCAATTTACGTGAACTAAGAGGTTTCTTAGGACATGTTGGCTATTACAGGAGATTTATTTAAAATCATGCTTCTATTGCTACTTCTCTTACACATCTACTGAAGAAACAAGTAGAATACTTGTGGACAAATGAACAGTAAAAAGCATTCGAAGATCTTAAGCAAAGGTTGATTAATGCTCCTATTCTGAGACCACCCAACTGGGCTATTTTATTTCACAGTTATGTGGACTTTTTGCATTTGCTATTGGCGTCTGTCTAAGCCAGAAGGACGACCGAAAGAAGGATCATCCCATCTACTATGCGAGTCGACAGCTCAGTGCATCAGAGAAAAATTATTCGGCTACAAAAAGGGAAGCACTTGGCATGATTTTCACTGTTAAAAAATTTCAACATTATTTGCTAGGATGTGTATTTATTTTTCATGTGGATCATTATGCTCTTAAGTATCTTGTAAATAAACCAGATCTATCAGGACGAATTGCTCGATGGGTTCTACTTCTGCAAGAATTTACTTATCAAATAGAGCTTCGTCAAGAAAAATATTATACGAATGCTGATTATTTATTGCGACTCAGCACTAAAAAAAATTGAAGATCTTATCAATGATGATTTTCCAGACGAACATTTATTCGAGATTTCATCTACAAATTTGTTATATTCTGATATTATTATCTTAAGGATCAGATATATATGGATGGTTACAATTTGGAGCAAAAGCAAAAGACAGTTTTTCAATATAAAGTAGCACCTTATACAATTATTAACAATGTTCTGTACAAGCTTGGTGCTGACCATCAACTACAAAGATGTCTCGAAACTGAAGACATTAAAAAAGTTCGTTAAAGTCTTACACTCAGAAGATGTTGGTGGACATTTTGCTTTGAAGAATACAGTTAATAAAATATTGACTGCCAAGTATTGGTGACCAACAATGTTCAAGGATGTATCAAATTTTATTCGTTCATGTGATCCATGCCAGAGATCTGGTAAGCCTCCAAAGAAATGAATTGGTCTGTTGACACCCAATCCCTGCCTCTTGCACCATTCGAGAAGTGGGGGATTGACTTTGGTTGGTCCAATCAAAACCTGTTACTTGATAGACGACAATGTCGTTTATATTCTAGTTGCCACAGATTATGCTACCAATAAACGTTGAAACAGAGGCGACGAAACGAAACGATGCGGAAAACTATCGTGCGTTCTTATCAAAAGTATAATCACAAGATATGGTTGTCCATCCCACTTGAATTAGTAAGTGGACCGATTGAACACATTTTTCTAAATGATACGATACGGTTGCCTGACAACTTATTTCTTAATCAAACATAGAAAACTACACCGTATAATTCAAAAGCTAACGATGTGACAGAAAGAGCTAATGGACTATTATGTAAGATCCTGACTAAAAATTACTATGCACATGCAACGGATATGGATCAGAAAATACCATCAGTTCTTTGGCTTATCGCAACACAAGAGAAAATCACGACGAAACAGACACCATATTTCCTTACATATGGTATGCATCCTATCTTGCCAATTGAATTTGAGGTGAAAACCTTTCGTATTCAAGCTCAACGAACAGATGCAGGATTTATAAACGAAAGGTTGACTATTATTGAAGAACCAGCTGAAGTTCGAGAGACTTCACAAAAACTAATGGAGGAAATCTAGAAACAAAGAAAGAAGAAATATGACAGTCAATATAAAAAAAGTGATCTTAAGCCGATGATTATGCGCTAATATAGACAATCACCATCAAAAGTTCCCTGGAAAATTCCATATGCGATGGCTTGGACCGTATAAAGTCATAGAGGTGTTTGACAATGGTTCTATGCAACTTCAATCACTTGAAGGTGAACTATTACCGACACGTATTAACTGGTCCAGACTAAAGAAATACTACCTTTGACCAGAATTTTTTTTTTCATTATTTATTCCTATTATTTTCTAGTATTTTTTTAAAAATAATCGCGAATTTTCTTTTATCTTGTCTAAAAAAAAAAATTTCCTTTTCTTTTCTTTCTAGAAATTTTCGAGAATTTTTCTTGACTTCTCTCAATCTTTCAATATCATTTAAAAAGTAATTTTCGAGAAATTTTCTAGTATGTTGCTAAAATTTTCGTGAGATTCCGTACATATTTTTTTTTAAAAAGATCCTTCGAGGAAGTTTCACGAAACTTTCTAGATCTTTCTAGCATATTTTTGAGAATCTTTCGAGAATCTCTCGACCTATATTTTGTATTTCTCCATTAAAGATGATGGCCTGTGATCATCATTATTCACACGTGTGTACGCTCACAGATATGTTTTTCCTTAATTTTTTTTTTTTTTTTACAAACGATCTTCCTTCATTAAAATCGATCTGACCAATTATAGTTTCAAACACTGAGCCATGCACGTCCTCCATAAATGGATAGTGACAGATGTCAAATCACCATGCCATGTCATCATCCCTTCCACACCGCTACTGCTTATCAGAGTTATTTTCTATTTTTCCTCTTTACACTTTCTATCTACGAAGTTTATGCTTTCCTGCACTCACTCTTTGCGATCAAAGCACCTTTTGTGAACTATTGCGATCTACGAAGCTATTGTTCAACATTCAAACAATGGCTGATGCGGATGCTATCATTTCAATTCAAAATTTTGGATATATAATAGATGCTCTTGCGGATAATCCAATGTGCTTCAGCGTTATCACATACAAAGCCTTTTTGCGCTGGATTAAGCACCAAAAGGTTTTCTGGAGTTGGAGCCCATGTATCATGACTCTGCGCTCATTTTGATTATATTGAGTGATCAAGAGAAAACCATGCTGATAGAAAGATTGTTGGTTCCCAAGCCAATAGATCTTTCCAGCATCTTTTCTATACCTATTCCGGTTCCAGTTGATGCTTGCACCAGCAATCGAAGTAGCAACCACCACTGCTATGAGAGATAGCATTTTTCTTTTCTGCTCTACTCACTACGTCTCTCTCTCTGTCTCTGTCTCTCACATAAATTCCGACTATTCTTCTATATGTTTATGATTCAGAAATGATAGTTTATATCTCCACTGTGTGGAGTTTACAAGATAGCTAAACGCAGAATCACAAGACTAGTTAACAAAAATCAACTGATCAGTTACGCTCCGTCGTTGCCACTCGTTTCAGCTGGGTGTAAAGTCTACGACTCCAAGCCCGTTGAGCTTCCAGTTGGCAACGCGAAAGATTCCTCTTTGTTTGTTTCGTTCTTTTCATTTGTTTCGTATCTTTGTCATGCCTATGATTGGTCTCGGATAGCGTGTCCACGCTAGGGAATTAGTAGACCCAATAACCCGTAAGTTAGTTGTGACTATAAGGGAATCCACAATGAGACGACCTTGTGTCACATTCAATCTTTGATTTGTGGGAGAGAGTTGTTTTCTTTGATGAGACAAGGGAAGAATAGAGAACGCAAACGGAGAAGAGAGCATGAATATTTGCAAAACAGCTCTCTCGTTGCAATGGGGGGCTGCTATATGCAAAAACAGTCATGCGCATGGACTATCATGACACTCATGCAAGATTTGGGCCCTTACTATGTCATTCTTTGGTACACACATCTTGCCCTTTACGAAACAAAATCTTGTTTCGAATAGCAAAATCCATTTAAGTCTTTCCCTGATTCGAGAATCTTGCATACCTGGATCGACCCCAGAAAGTACTTGCTGCCAATACTTTCCGAAAAAATAATCAGACTCATATAGTCTTGGGAGGAGACTGAAACAACCCCAGTTATATAATAGTAAAGCATAACTGATTAATAACCGATAAACGACCTCAAAGCATCCACTAGAGTATTTTGACTTTCTTTACAATAACGTATAGAAAAGTCAAAGATTTGCATCAGCTCAGCCCATCTATCTTGCCTCCCCTTTAAATCTGTAGTAGCATCACAGAAATATAGAAGAGTATGATGATCCGTCAAAATCTCAAATTTGGCTCCATACAAATAATGTCATCAAATTTTCAAGGCAATGAACAATTGCAAACAGTTCTTTCTCATAGGTACAATACCTAGATTGAGCAAAATTGAGTTTCTTGCTTTCATAAGCAACAAGATGTCCCATCATGTATCAAAACAGCTCCAATTGCATAATCACTGGCATCGGTCCTAACCACAAAAGCCTTATTAAGATCGCCAATGATTAGTATTGGTGCTGAAGTGACACTTTTCTTAAGCAACTCAAAACAATTATTCATATCCTCTGTCCACTCCACTAGTGGACTCTTAGCCCGCTGACTTAGCCTTCTTATAGCCTTTCAAGGCCTGGATAAGAGAAAATGCCAATCGAGCAAATTGGGGAATATGCAGACGGAAAAGTCCTACAAAACCCCAAGAAAGACTTGATTTCCCAAACTGTAGTAAGAATAGGCCATTCAATAACCCTCTGGATACGATCGGCCTCGATCTCTACTCCTCATTCGGAAATCTTCTGCCCCAAGTAGGACAATTCCTTAGCAAAAAAAAATCACACTTAGACTCTTTGGCAAAAAAAGCTTTTTCCTTCTTAAGAGTCCAGGGACAATTCCTAAGATGCTCTTTTTGGTTCCGCCAAAGTCTTACTGAACACTAGGATATCATTTAAGAATACACGACGAATCTTCCCAAATATGGCCTGAACAAATCATTCATCATCTGTTGGAAAGTTGTCGGTGCATTGGTTAGACCAAAAGGCAACACCAAAAATTTGTAGTGTCCAAAGCGAGTTCAAAAACCCCGTTTTTTGGTATATCTTTTGCCGTAATGCGTATCTGATGATTTCCCCGATCTTAGATCTATCTTGGTAATTTACTTAGCACTACCAAGATAATCTATTAGGTCATGAAGGTTTGACTCCCACTTTATGCATGGCAATTGTTGTTGTTGTCTAAGTTGCAAAATTTTACCTTGTAGCTGAGACTCTTCATGGTAATGCTTATGCCATGCTAAAGATTTTGTAGTTTGCAAAAGAAAACAAAATATTCCATATCAATTATTGTAATTTACACATAGGGACTACTAAGGCTAGTAATTTGTCATATATTCAATAAGCAGCTCTTTTTTGGTGATGCAGATCTTTTTTGGTGGTGCAAATTGACCTTAAATCAAAATTGCAAGGTTATGAGCATCGTTGGGGAGGTATTAACTTTTTGTTATACCCACCGAGTCTGGTATATGAAAATTTTGGAAATTTATAACTGGGAGGTACAGATATTGCTAACATAAAAGACGCAAGCTTTTTAGTTATGCATCCGATTACTCATACTGAGGCAGGTATTGATTGGGTATTGCCAGGGGTTTAAAACAAAGTATTGGCCAGGTAGTGTTAATTCTTCATAGTCACTGAATATCAAATATTGATATTGAACGGCTATTCGAAATTGGCAGTTCCGAGCATTAACATTCTGACCTTTTATAAACCCACTCAAAATCGGTTATGAGGACATAATTAAGAACATTGAAAGCCATTTGAAGGAATAAGGAAAGGTCATTTTGAAAGGGTATTGCCTATATTCTTCCATCACATGTGCTTAGAAGCTCCCATTAAAGAGCAGTTTACAACAATCTTCCATCACATATGCCTTAACTTCTATCTTGTTCCAGATTTCAAAATCAGCATCTTTTCTTGTCTACTTAAGTACGTCAAATGTCCACTATATTGATTTCCTATTATCAAGTAGTTCATCACTGTGCAAGCTAATTTTAATGCTCGTTTGTCACAACTAAATATATGTTTGTAAATAGCTTTCAACATTGTGCAATAGATTTGAAAACATATTTTCAACCTAGCTGTACTTGCTCAGCTGCTGCAACTTGGAAGCTAACAAATTCAGGGTCAGCACAAAAAGGTTTCAAGATCCAAACAATCAAATATATATTGGACACACTTGTAACATAAAAGGATCGAATATAATAGTTATGTTGCAGTACATGTGTAACAGTTCAAACTTATATGCATCATACGAAATTACCCCAATTAAGCCAACACAATGGCTAGATCATAAGTTTCAAAGGAGATGAATTCCTATGGAAGTAATCAAAATTCATGTTGACAAAAAAACTACATAAAAGAATATATTCCTTCTATTAACAGATCAGCAAGCAAGGTAAACAATGTACTTTGTATAGTTGCTAAGCTGATAGCACCACCCCTGGCAGTAGAACCGCTGCTCCATGACAACCATAAATAGCTTCCATCAGGGCCGTGTAGCAAGAGCATCACAAACTCAAGGTCCAATCATGGGTTTGTCTTTTAATGTGAGATTTCACGTCTTTTTGCTGGAAGATGCACATAATTATTGCCTCGTAGCCACATACTCATTCTCATTCTTTGGAAAAAGGTAGACCTTTGAATGCTTGCTAGTAACAAAGACAGGTTGCATCTACAAGTTTGTCTCTATGGAAATCACTATTACACATGAAGTTTCATATGGCACAAACCCTTGCAATTCTGGACCGGTCAAGTCGTGGATTGCTTTCAAAGCTGCAATGTCAATAGTCACACGTCATTGACCAATTTTTTGAGTCCACAGAGGTAAGTAGCAAGGTATGTGAACTTAGGTGAGAGAGAGAGAGAGAGAGAGATGAGAGAGAGAGAGAGAGGAGAGAGAGAGAGCAGCATGGAAATATAGGCTTACAAAGAAAGAAAGATAATGTCTTTTGGGTACCCAAAGTTACATTTCAAGTGTGATTCGTACAATGGGAGGATAAAAAAGTCTCCAGAATGAAATTAAGCTAAGATTAGAGAACTGTAATACTACTAAAGGCTGATGCCATCAGTAATATTTCATTAATTAATTTCTACACAACTGAATAGAATAGTAGTCATCCCATCGTGTCCTGGGATAGGGGACTGAAGAAGAACATGATGATATCTGGAGCGGTGGATGGTGGATGGTGGCTGGTGGTGGTGTACACTGTAGTGCACATCTATGGTGCGTTCATACTGGTAGGCTGGTGTGATATGTCCAAGGAGGTATGCAACCATTAAGTGGTACTTACATCTGTCTTTGGTCCCAATGACGAGAGTATTATCTGCCTCTCTGACACTAACTTTAACTCTGCATGAACATCTATGCATGGGTTGCCCTGGAGAAATTGCTTCATGCAGGCTCAAAAATGCCATGCATGCAATCAAGGAGATGAAAAGGGACATGGAGGAGTTTTTCACAAAAAACCACCTTGGTTTCATCAAGGTATTTATCATTCCTCTGTCAGCTGCATAGTTTGTAGCTAACGTGTTTTGGCCCATTTGCAGGGTCACGCAAGGAAAAAGGGGGGAGGGGAGGGTGTCCGCCCTAAAAACCCAAAATTTGAGAAAGGTGTAGGTTACCGAAGTTACGGTTTTTACATTGAACCAATAGCAAAAGCATTTGCGATTTTGCAAACACTAGAAAATGGATATAATTGCTGGTTTTGATAATCAGCTGTCATCAGCATATCCTAGCTATAATAAGCAACTTTGACAGAGTTATCATTACATGTGGCTCAAGAGTTAACACAAGCAATATTCTCCCAGGACCAGTTCCATTTCTCCAAGATTTTAAAGCCAATCCATTGACAATTTCAAGAACTGTATGAGAAAGAAATTTTCTACTTTTCTAAGAAGAGGCTGCCAAACCAAAGCGTGAGAATGAGGGAGCTCCACTAAGTTCTCCAATTGCAGGGGGGCCTCAGGACAGTTTCAAGCTTCTGGAGGACAAGGTTGAACAACCACATGAACAAGAGACCAAGGCATGGGCAGCCAATGTCAAGAAGTATGTTGCAGTGCAAAAGGCACCTATGGGTGATGTCATTTTGGCTATTCTATCGAATGAGAAGTTGCAGGCCAGCAAAGTCCCTCAAACATTTTGGTCTAAGGTATTTCTGGTACACAGCAAGCCAACGAAACCCATAGTTTCATAGATGATGACCATTTCATGAACCTAAAAAGTGATAAAAGCCATTGACTCCGTAAAATCGAAACAAAAGCAAGCAAGGAAAACTACCTAATAATATATAAATGACAGCCAGGAATCATAGGCAAAAAATCATAAATCATCCACAGGCAAGAAAGGGTCCTAATGTCAGTAGGGTTGTTTTGGGTTGTTACAAACCTCTAGCAGATGGTTTGAAATTAATTCTAAAAGAACCTATTTTACCAAGTAGTGCTAAGTTATCAATGGCAGTAGTATATTACATCTACGTCAAATTTGGTGCTCGGCTGATACACCCTTCGATAATAGATGGATTTCGTTATGGCCACGTCAGTCCGGACTAGGCCCAAAACCTATAATTAATAACCTTGTGAAGGCCCTGGTGCTCTAATTGGACCTATGGAGCTTTTGCATGGTGATTGACAGCTTTTGTGCAAGAATAGGAGGATCAATTAGCTTTTGATAGGAATGGATGGATCCTAGAGGGAATATTCTCTATCATTTAGAGATTATAAAACCAATTAAATTCGCCTACTCCTCATTCAGTTTTCTATTTCCAAGAGCCAGGATCCTCTCCTCTCCTGCATTCAGTCACCATGGCTTGGTGGTGAAGCGGTTAGGATTTGACTTTCCATTTCCTAATGGTTGGGTGACTTGGTCTCCACAGTTTTCCTTTTGGATGCATGCAACAGGATCTAGGTAGATCTTCACACTTGGCTATCAGATTCAAATGTTAGTAACTTATAATGGGGCAGACTACGCTGAAAAATAATAAATTTGATACTGTGAGGGGAAAGTCTGCGCTCCTCCGGGTCAATCCCTTGGTTTCCCACCATTCCAGTGTTTTGCATTTTCCTAGCAAGCTCAGGTCCACTTTTCTTCTCTCGCCAAGAAGGGTGCGTAGCACGGGCCCTCGGCCTGCTGGCAAGATGCATGGTATATAGGGATTGAGAAGCTCTGGGTCTTTATTTGGTGCTAATGTGGTGTTTTAAGAGTTGGACAGGTCACTCAGCAACAATGGAAGCACCATGGAAGAGGCAGCAGCGAATAAAGAATAAGTCAAGGCCAAAGAGTTCAGGAACCGGTGGAGCGATAATAGAAATTGTGGCCAAATTTAAAACCATCAGTGCAATCAGCATCAGCAATAAAGA
>CM055102.1:46382360-46444997 GCA_029204225.1 Diphasiastrum complanatum
TTAAAGTAAGGGCGTAGGTATTAACTGATTAGGATCACGCTTATAGCTATCATCTTTAAGTTCATGTCTTAGGAATTTTGTGGTCCTCAACAACTAGGATCAACCAGTTACAAAAGAATTACAGATGCATACATACTGATATGATACTGAACGCAATAAAGGATAGATTGATTCAATGAAAGAAACAAATCAGAATGGAAATGAGCACAAAGGAATTGCGGATCAAAGCTGCGTGCTCTAAGCTATCTTGGAGTAACTATAACTCTGTCTAAATCAGCTCAAGAGTGTTCAAGCTTGAGAGCTTGAGAGAGATGCTAACTATGCTTCAATCCGTTATGATAACAACGATGGATTGTCATGCTTTGATGATGATAATGTAGAAATATGAGCAGCTGCATTTAGTGTAAAGGGTGGACACTTACATTCTCTAGAATACCCAATCGATCATTGTGAAGTAGTTGTATCGAGGTTAACATACATCAAGCTCATATCACATCTAAGGGTATCGATCCTACAAGATGGTCCGTTTTCATTACGGTTTATCATTTTCTCTTAAGGTACTACCCTTACGGCGTTTTAGAACTTAAGGTACTACCCTTATGATCATGTGTCTAACTCTCTTAGATGTAGCCTTTAATTCCATGATGTAGTCTGGGCACGTTCCTTCAAAGTTTAAGGTCTTTAATCAATCATACGACTATAATTGGTAAAGAGGGTGACGTCTATAGTTTTTGTAAAATATCCATGAGCACTTAATCAACAATTTTAAGGCACACAAGATGAAGATAGTACACATACACCAAAAAAGAAATAGGACGTCATCTCCTCGTTACTTTTCGTGAAGTGGGAGTACCAGTTATACGTGCCGCCTTGTTTGATAGGCAGTGGTATTTTGCCAACCGTTAGGCCTAGGTATTTCGCTAGGCAGTTCCAACGGTGGAGGTGACTAAGTTGACCCCTAACCAAGGTGGTGTATTTCACCCACGTATGGTGGACGGCCCACTCTTCTTTTTCAAAGAGGTCGGGTTAATATACACAAAGCGATTCATTTCATTTCCAGATACTATATCGATGAATATTGGAATTGAATGCATAAAGCAAGAACTAACTTAGCACTCATAATTTTGGAAAACCATACATTTCTTACTATGTGCGTATAGGAAAACTATCCCGACAACCCGTGACACATAATCCCTTGTACTGTCTTTTGATGTTTCAGATCCCTTGTGTAAATGGGTCATTTTCAGCCACATCCACCAGTGTTGGGTCGGCTCCTTCCAAGAATTGAAAATAAAACATCTCGTTTAGCGTCTTACGCTCTTTGGAAGTTCGGTCACGGATCCGCAAATATAAGGCTAGATCAGCCCCTGGTTCCATTGCTTCATATGGGTCGTACCACCATTTGGTGAGGTGGATCTTGGTCGGTCATGTTTTAGGGCCCCATGGTTGAAGCAGCCATTTCTGTAGGTAATAGGCGTAATGACCAGCTAATCTAACAATCTCATCTTTGTGGTGTGCGGCAGTGACGGAGAATCTGCATAAGCTGTCACAAGCATCCTTATAGTCTTCGAAGCTGCCAGGGATGAGTGGCCACTTAAATCGGAGACGCGAGCTGGTAGATGGTCTTAATTCCATTGGGTGGTCGTGAAGAGGGAACTCGACCGGTGGCAAGTATAGAATGTAGCCCTCGAAATTCTTGCAAAAATTTGTTGTCCGAGAGGATTTCTTCCCCATGAATGGGATAAGCTGGTAGTGGGTTACGTAAACTGGTAAGACTTGACTGCCCATTCTCTTTTTCTTTCTTTGATACTCACGCAGCTGTCGGGCTATCATGGCCGTGGTAGTCTCTGTGGCGGCTACTTCTATTTTCAGGTTGGCAATGATTTTTTCTTGTCCTTTGTAATCTTCGTCATGTCGTACCTTCCTTCGATCGCTTAGGTCTTTGAGCTCGGTGTACTTTTGCTTCCATATATCCCGCTCTCTGCTGGCACCGTTAAAGTCATTGGTGGCACGGATGGTAGCATGCTTCTGTCTCTTGAGTTCTTCCTTCAACGCCTGTAGCTCTGCGTTTGTCCTTCTCTGCTCTTCTAACATGAATCTTGCTAGCTTCTTATGTTGCTCCTCTGCAAGTTGGTTGCTAGGTGGGTGTGATCCTTCTGCACTTGGTTCGTTTGACTCGTCCATTTCCTGCTATAAGAATCGTGATGAATCTTGCTAGCTTCTTATGTTGCTCCTCTGCCCGTTGGTTGCTAGGTGGGTGTGATCCTTCTGCACTTGGTTCGTTTGACTCGTCCATTTCCTGCTATAAGAAAATATTCTTATAGCAGGAAATGGACGAGTCAAACGAACCAAGTGCAGAAGGATCACACCCACCTAGCAACCAACGGGCAGAGGAGCAACATAAGAAGCTAGCAAGATTCATGTTAGAAGAGCGGAAAAGGACAAACGCATAGATACAGGTGTTGAAGGAAGAACTCAAGAGACAGAAGCATGCTACCATCCGTGCAACCAATGACTTTAACGGTGCCAGCAGAGAGCGGGACATATGGAAGCAATAGTACACCAAGCTCAAAGACCTAAGCGATCGAAGGAAGGTACGACATGACGAAGATTTCAAAGGACAAGAAAAAATCATTGCCAACCTGAAAAATAGAAGTAGCCGCCACAGAGACTACGCCCAACAGCTGTGTGAGTATCAAAAGAAAGAAAAAGAGAATGGGCAGTCAAGTCTTACCAGTTTACCTAACCCACTACCAACTTATCCCATTCATGGGAAAGAAATCCTCTCGGACAATAGATTTTCAAGAATTTCGAGGGCTATATTCTATACTTGCCACCGGTCGAGTCCCCCTTCATGACCACCCAATGGAATTAAGACCATCTACCAGCTCGCGTCTCCGATTTAAGTGGCCACCTGGCAGCTTCGAAGACTATCAGCATGCTTGCGACAACTTATGCAGATTCTCCGTCACTGCCACACACCACAAAGATGAGATTGTTAGATTAGCTGGTCATTACTCCTACTACCTATAGAAATGGTTGCTTCAACCATGGGGCCCTAAAACAAGACCGACCAAGATCCACCTCACCAAATGGTGGTACAACCCAAATGAAGCAATGGAACCAAGGGCTGATCTAGCCTTACATTTGCAGATCCATGAACGAACTTCCAAAGAGCGTAAGACGCTAAACAAGATGTTCTATTTTCAATTCTTAAAAGGAGCCGACCCAACACTGGTGGATGTGGCTGAAAATGACCCCATTTACATAGGGGATCTGAAACATCGAAAGACAGAGATGTGTACGAATGCACTATGATACTATACAGCAAAAAAAAAGAGAAGAAAAACTTGATCAAATCTCTAACCATTGGTGAGGGTAGAGAGTTTTGGTTAGATCTACTAATAGACCGGATTGAATGCAGCTCATTTTGAATCGTAAATTTGATTCCTATTCGTGGATTACACAATTTAAATTCAATCAAAAGACTCAAATTGATAGATTGTCTGAGAGACACAAATATTACAAGCAAAACTATGGCCATTAACATGTGTGGAAATTCTTGATGAGTAGTGTACAATTTATTTTTCGTAGATCTCCTAGCTATTCAAGTCAGAAAATAAGGATTTGATTGCCAGATTCGGATGTTGAAACATTCATGACTTCATAGGTACAGATCTGATCAGTCACATCTCTTTGAAAGTAATAGATCTGTAATGTGTGTACACACATCAATCACACAATGTTAGACACAATACTGGTGACCTACATCCATGACATTCCACCAATACCGCTGAGAATTGCATTTGCATAACCCTCAATGCATGGGTCTGAGAAATGGACATTCCCTTAAATCTGATGGGCATGGGAGCATTTGCCATGTAGGTCACGGGTGGGGTGTCATTGCAGGGATCCAGGTACCAAGCTGCTCGAAGATGTTGCAGTAAAGACCAACTATTGTGAATGGATCCTAAGGGCTCAATCAATGGCCCTTGGGAAGAAAGTGGTTGAAGCTACCATACCAACTCCTTGTGGTTAGCATCACCCAACGAGGGTGCTGAGCCCACTATATAAGAACCATCACCAGGAGCTGACAACTAGGTTCGTCCGTGTGGGGACCACTCCCTTGTGAAGTCGCCAATGTTAGCCGATATTTTTGCACAGAAAATCGGGCTTCACAAATTTTGTAAAGACCGGCATGTAAAACCCGGATATTAATAGTAAATCGGCACAAAATTGCCTATAGATAGGGGTCCCAGCCCGCCCAAAATGTGGCCAGAGGAAATTTTGAGCCCTTAGAAATGGCCCATAAAATATTTTACGGCCTTAGAATTGGCCCGGGTATGCAAGTTATGATAGCCGGCACTGCCGCGCAATTTTCCAATGTATTGTGTTATTATTTTTACTAATATAAAAGTTATCGATTGTGCTTTCAGGGACCCGGTTGCCTTCGAGAAGCCCCAAGTCATGAGTGCTCGGCAACAGTTGCAAATGTCAAAAAGAAATCGAATCACAAAAACGGACAAAGTATGGGACAAGGGAAAAAATTTTAGCAAGGGGAAACATGGGCAAGTTGCAAGCTCTCAAGGCAATGCAGGCAAAACGGCATCCCGACAAACCATCTCGACAACTCGAACCATGGGCCATGGGTGTGTAAAAAGAAAAATGCAAAAGAGAGGCCAAAGTTGCTTAATAAAAAATGTCCTACCTAAAAATGGTAGGGATTGACCACAAGTAGGTGCAAGGACTACCCCTTTAAGGATGGCACACAAGTAAGTACTTTCCATACTTACCTCATTCAAACCATACAAAAGTGCAACAAAGAAAGGTGGCTCACACAAGTGGTATCCTTGAACCCATTGACCCAAAACATCTTTTCCAAAAAGGAAAGGGGACCACTTCAAGTCAAGTCAAAAGTAAAAACCTTGTACAAAATGGGACAATTGTGATAAAGGGCTTGAGGGATGAAAAGATGGCATTATGAAGGGGGGGGGAGCCTTTGAGAGATGCCTATAAAAGGGAGGGGGTTGTTGATCATTTAGAGTTAGCTAGTTGGTGATAGTGTTGAGAGTTGAGTGGAGTGGGCTAATTATGTGTTGTTAGTTGTGGTGATGACTATGGTAGAGTATCAATCATGGAATGATAGTTAGGTGCTTGCCTTGTTGGTTAGTTGTGTGCTACATGTTAGTGTGGGAAGTGGAATTTGTTGGTTGCCTTGAAAACAAGAGAATGGGAGTGAGGGTGTTGCATTGAGATAGTATGGAAGATAGTTCCTTATCTACACCTGTCCTGACCCTGAGTTTCAGTCAGACACAGTTCTACATATAAGACAGAAATCGGCCAGTTGACAAACTATCACCTGAATTGATCCCTGGGCTGCATGGTGTTGCAGTCATCAGCGTTCCTCTTGCGCCTGACTGTCCGGTGAAGGCCCAATCATGCCATACTGAGCGCACCACTACCATCCGAATGGAAGGAGTTCCGAAGCAGTTACACTCTGACGCAGACTCCAACAATAGTCGTTGGCATTTTTTCTGAGCATTCTATTGCATCTGCTGAGGCCAAAGAGGATGGTAGTCAGTCGCACCTGTGATGCTCGGAACCTCTACTGGTTCTGCAATTTTTGTAAGGGACTCCTACCAATCTTGTGATGGGAATCAGTTGTGGCCAAAGATCAGACCTGTTGCGGCCTACAAGACATGTCTACGACCAAAATTGCAGACCTGAGCGCACTTCTCCGGTCAATACCACGCATGTCTGATAAAACAGAAAGCATTCTCAAGCGCATCCTGCTAACCTGCAACTCATGTTGGGGTTAACTCCTGAAGGCACCAACTTCCCTTTACATATGAGGTATACGTTGTTTCTATGACTATGACACTTTTTGCACTTGAGGCCGAGTCACAATGCTTTTACTTTAGTCCTTTGTGATGAAGTGATAAAGGGATTTCTATACATAAGTACACTTTAGTACAAGGGATTATGTGTCACGAGTTGTGAGGATAGTTTTCCTATACGCACATAGTAAGAAATGTATGGTTCTCCGAAATTATGAGTGATAAGTTAGTTCTTGCTTTATGCATTTAATTCCAAGATTCATCGATATAGTATTTGGAAATGAATGAATCGCTTTGTGTATATTTTTGCTAGGTCCGGAACCATCCTGGTTTACAAAAACTGTAGCTATAGGCTGCCTCTCGAATCTTTCGTCTTCTAATTCGTCACTCAAATGGGAAGCGACTCGAAAATCTTCGTTTTCATGTTCGTCCTCTGCTCCCTTTGTCATTGGTGGCAGGTCATAGTACTACCTCTCCAGAACCTCATAGCTAATAGGATCGTCATTGGCCATTGTCCTGGATCTGATAGCCTTTTGGCTATGTCAGATTATGACAAGGTACCATGATCACTCAAAGCCCTGCAAAACATACACAAGCCATGCAAAGATCAGTACATTGCAAATTCGGGCTAAGCTGATGCGAAACAGCAAAGAATCACACATTAGGGGTAAACTGATGCAAAAAAGTGAGCATGACACACAAAAAACCCTCAACTTGTGCCGTATGGACCAAACGAGAGTTCCAGCACCTTTGTGGACATTGAAAAACACAGTCTAGCATCTTACGACACATCGATCAGACACATAGCTCATTTCACAAATGAGGGCTTAAAAAGACACCAAAAAGCGAGCTTGACATTCATAGATTGATCTACGTGCACTACAGGCGTAAACCAACATTCTTGGCATTCTTGTAGGCATTTAGAAACACAGTGTGGCATCTAACGGCACCTCAATCACCTATAGCCAATTTCACAAATAGGGCCAAAAAAAGCACCAAAAGAGGGCACTCTCATAACTTCTTCTACGCACTGTAACGGCCTAACTAGCATTGTAGGCATTCCCATAGGCATGAGGATACACAGCGTAGCACTTTACTTCGCTTCAATCCGACATCTACAGCTAGTTCTAAACAATCATGAAAATTGTAATGTGTAGGCAAGAAAACCTGGAATCTGAGTTTTCTCGCTCCCCGCTCGATTCCCGTGCCATCGGCGCCACGCCCACTGCATCCCTTTCGTCAAATAGCAAGTTGTAGGATGTTGGATTGTTGCAAATGGATCAGCATAAAAAATTTTACAACATTTTCTCTCTTCCTACTGTCACGCGGCAGAATGCAAAAAAATTTGCGATTTTGAAGCAAAAAAATTTTGCGCTCCGGACAGCGGAACCATGAAATACATCTGTCATTTGCATTCTGCTTCATTCTTGCTAGGGCTTTGACAAAGTTTTCCTTAGCCAGCTGCAAAACGTATGCATGCTTTCAAATCGTGCTTAACAGTTTGAGCTTGCATTAGAAATAGTTCAGTTTTCAATGTTCTGTGGTCTGTAGACTCTGTCTTAACCTGTGGTCTGTAGACTCTGTCTTAACCCTAGATCAATCACATCCTATAGGGATCTGAAAAAAGCCACTATGTAAATCAAATTTATGACTCTCAGATGGTCTTCTAAATGAGCTAAAAGGGTCTCAAAACTTTGTCAAATATTGAGTGAAGGTCTGGCCGTCATCCAATATGGAACAAGAAGTGTGATGAGCACAAAGATTGCATTCAGAGCTGATAGAGGATTATTGGAGTTTTAAAGTGAGTATACCTTTTTGGCCTCACCCATACACAAAATGATGAACCACACCAATTGCATACACTTGCTGGCTAGGAAGAAAGACGGAACCTAAGGATGTGCATAAGCTAGCTCATGGTGAATCCTAGGATGGGAAGTCATTATAACTTGGACCAACATTGTCCTCATTAGTTGAACATCTTCTGCCAACTAACTACTTCCTCATGAACCTTCTCATCTTCAGATTTGTCATCTAAGTACATTGTTTCTGTAGCTCTTCCCATGGATCAGAAAATAACAAATTTCCTCACAATGTTTTTTATTTCAAATTTCAAAGCCAGACAATAAACGTCAACACCAAAAAGACTTTATAGGAATACTTAACACAATCTAAATTCCAAAATTTAATTTTATAAAAAATATGAAAACAAGAAAAAATCCGCATTATGGTGATTGAGTTTTTTATATAAGTGAGTCTTTTTATAAAAGTAAAGAATCATAAAGAGTTAACACGGCCCCAAACGACACTCTCAATGCTAAAATCCTTGATTCAGCAACAAAGCAACAGATGGATATTTCACACGTTGTCATAGCAGCTTCCTTCAAAATATATATGGCATCACATAAAGCAGATGACTATAATTAATGAACAATAGTCTTCAAATACTATTCAAAATTACCAAACACAATCAGATACAGAGCCTTACAAGTGATGTGATTGAATTCTCCCATGAGCAGCCCAAGAAGTTGACATTCGACTAGCAAGCAAAAGGATATAATCACAATAGTCAAAGGCCCATCAACGGCTAAATAGCTCCACAGTAATGGCTTTGGCAGTCATAAAACTCTGATTCAAGCTGTACAACTAAATCAAGGAATTGAACAGATTCTCTAATGAATATGGAATAAATAACCAAGGAGTGCGGAAGCAGCAGTTGAATATACATAAGACAAACAAAATTTGGGATCTTTACTATATGGAGTCCATGTCTAGGGTCTCATATAGTCAAGCTGCAACCACTTGTAGTTTCTACAGTCTGCATAGGCAAACGGATACAAGATGAAGGATAAACTGAGCCAGAAGAAGGCTAGCAACATATAGAATGAACTTCCAGAATGATGATATGTGCAGTCCATGTTCGTAACTGATATATACAAATAAGATAAATATTGTCACGCAGGCAGCTATTTTCTAACCGTAGAAACCAAATCATCATATGTATCTTATGAACAAGCCAACTGTACTTACAGCAAAAATATAAGCTTAAACTAACAGTTAAAACTATTCTACTAGTCAGCAATTCTTCACAGTCAAATGATCACTCCAGAACTCAGCATTTACAGCATCTATCAAGTGAAGAATACCATCAAGAAACTAGCATACAGACCACTGGGGTAGTTAACTGTGTATTCATCAACATCAACAGTGGGTAATGCCAAGCCTGCTCTAGTCAAAAGATTCCCAGCATCACGCACCTGCATTGCAACATTGGGATCAACTTTACATGATTTTTATCCTCTGCATTACACACTTTGTTAAGTGCTATCATCACCGTGGTCCCAACCATTTATCATATGTATGCTGGACAACAGGTAAGCTCTTCGTGCCCAAGGATTTAAGCAGCTTTGAAGTCATCTTTGGATGACAAAGCAAAGAACTATGAGGACTTGAAATAAATGCTAGTTGTTGGTATGTTGGTTTATACTAGTATAAATTAGGCCAAAGGGCTCTAATTACTATTGATTTGATCTACTCCCCAAACCTTAAGGTGGAATTTAAACATGAAGGAATAATCATATTTCATATTAGAAAACCCTTTGCTTTGATGAAGAAATAATTGACAGAGATACAGAATTTAGTATTACTGCTCTTCCATGATCTATGTTCCAAAAGACACCATACGACAGGAAACATTTATATTTAATATAGTGAACCATCAACTATGTACGAAGCAATGACCAGCATGTTTTAATCAAACATAAAAACATGAGTCAGAAGCTTGCATAAGGAAAATAGCTTTCATTTGCATCTCTTATGATAAAGTTCAGCACTGGCATTGTAACAGCTCTTCTCAAAAATGTAGGCCATGCAGAATTTGTACAATGTGCAGCTCAAACTATGTTTGACAATCACGAAGAAAGCAGTCAAAGAAACTACTAAACGTGCTCACTTGAGCAAGAGGGG
Source organism: Diphasiastrum complanatum (assembly GCA_029204225.1). NCBI lineage: Eukaryota > Viridiplantae > Streptophyta > Lycopodiopsida > Lycopodiales > Lycopodiaceae > Diphasiastrum > Diphasiastrum complanatum. Next base: position 46,392,161 of record CM055102.1, read on the forward strand.
ATATCCGAGGGCTAACACCCCCTTCACGTTCCAACTGTGCCGCCGTGCAGGCAATCCTCAATTCCCTGTTCCAAAGTAGAAACTGAGTATCTGATCAAGCACTTAACCTAGAAGTGAAAGCTTCTGATCACACAACGCACTGCCAAAGGAACAAATCACAGAACTGGAAGCTTTTGCTCACCAAATCCATGTTAGAGTTAGCTTGGAATGCTGAATAGGAACTCCTACAGATTGAATCACTTCTTTCAACTGAATTAGCTTACCTAGACATGAAGATAGTTGCAGCGGAACGCATTCTGCTGCAATCACATTCCGAAACAAATGTTCCGGACAGCGGAACATCCGAAATGCGTTGTTTGTTTTTGAAGGAAAAAACATTAATGGTTGGAATATGTTTGGATAGTTTAGTTAATGCTTTGTGTCACTATTGTGTCTGCTAGAAGTACCAATATACAATATTTGCAAAACAAGTACAATCCAAAGTTTTGGTTATTGGCTCAAACGTCCTACTCTTAAGGCATGAAAGTGGAAAATCCAAAGACCTCTTAAACCTTGAAAACAAAGTGAGCATTTGGGTTTGCGCTTTAGTCCTCATCATGACCATTGAAAGAATGTAAATTTTGAGCCTGGTATAAAAGTCACTAGAAATCCTTTCACGAACCATGAGGATGGCAAAATCGACTCCCTTTAGTGGATATTTTTCACGTGCCACACCTTTTCATTTTTTATGAGTTGTGACCTCCTATGCTTTCCTGATTGAGTTTTCACACGCCCATATCTACTTCAAATTTCTTAATAGATTTCGCGGGTCAAACTATATTGACAAAATGAGGTCATGCCACTATCTAGAGTCATACTCTGCCTTAACTTTTTTAAATGCTCTGAACAAATATATTCCAAATTAATTGCACAAGCCTGTGGAATTAGCCCAAACTCCACCAAACAAAGGAGGTTGTATTGCCTCGTAAAACTTATCGAAATAAAAAGTGTTTTCCTATTTAGTCATCTCAAATAGTGTAGTATAAAGGCAATATATCCTTTACTTTGAAGTTAATCCATAGCTAAAGTTTTACTATTATTCTTACTATAGTTAAGCTAAACTTTTTGACAGTTCCTGTATAAAAAATTTAACGAAAAGTTTAACAAAAAAATCTGACCCATGAAACTGTAATCCTGATTCCTGGATCACGTTCCGGAATGTATTATGCATCTATGCTAAGACATATTTAAGTTTTACACAAAGCACAAGGAATTATCTCAGACTGTCCACCTACTAGCTTGCCCCTGTGTCAGGGTACTGCCAAGTGGCAAGTGTCGACACTGTGCATGGAGTTTGCCATGTGTCGACGTTAGGACGTGTCAAGGTTAAGGGGTGCTTGAGGGGATATAGTGTGAGCCTTGCCGGGCATTCCCAATCGTATTCCTAGGCAGCTATGGTTGGGAGGAGACTTGCGACAGACCTCTCATGTTTGCTTGTTGGTACGAAGGGATTTTTATTGGCCAAAACTCAAGCCCTTTGTAGAATCTTATGTGGTCAAGTGTGACCAATGCCAGTTGAATAAAGTTGAACGCCATAAGGCTGGCGGTTTGTTGCATCCATTGGATATCCCTGATAAGAGATGGGATTGTATTTCCATGGATTTCGTAGTTGGGTTACTGCGGACGAATAAACAGCATGATGCAATTTATGTACATTTGCTTGAGATTAATAAAGTGACAAATTTGCTGGGCAATTTCTGTGTATTCACTTAAGGTTTGTGAGCTTGTGTGTAACAATACATGGGAGTATTGTTACAAAATTCTTTTGTAAAAGGATGGAAAGGATCAGAAAAACATTGATCAACCCAATATAGACTTATCTAAGAGAGAAATCACAAAATCAATAGAACCGTGAACGGGATAACAATCCACCTTAATGTATCTCCACCATACATCGATGCTAGAAACAACCCATCAGGTTTCAGTGCCATCCTGCACTGTTCAATAACAACCACTTGCAGTCAGATCAGACATAATAATATGAGAGATACGAATCTTTAAGTTGATAATCTTACAAGCGAACATGCAAAGACTTCAAGAAGTACTCATCATCTCAGAAGGAAGAAATAAATGGATAGAGATGAAAAGTGCAACTGCTGACAATATCTACCCACCCACTTCGGTGGTTTTCAGAATGCCTACATTACTTATTACTTATCTGGCAATTAAAAGGTTTATTCATCCATTACTTTGATAAGGAACAAACTACCAGCAGGTACTGCATTTACCAAGAGTACCAGCCTCCAACTGGGAGCAGGCCTTTGCCTAATCAATAGCAAAAATGACCATTTTGAAATCCATAACATGCTTGGCCATGTTAAAGAATACTCTTCTGATACAACAAAGGATGTACGAAAAAAGTGAACACCACCTGTGTCATGGCACCAGGAAGATCATTAACCCAGTGAAGGCCCAAACAGCTGATAATTAGATCCAGAGATCTGCAATACATTGGAAAAATAGACACTCACATCCCATTAACAAGTAACCAAACATATGCAACTTGTACATTTTAGTATGAGCAAGGTTCATATAGGACAATATGTACTTCTATGTTGGAATAAAATTGAGTAACATATACTCTCGAAGCTTATCATCAGTAACAAAAACCCAAAGCTTTCCCAAAACAGACAGAGTAGCAAGGAAATGAAAGCACATAATGATGGCAAAACCAAAGGGGTACAAACTAGCATATCCAATACTACTACTTTTACTCCACGATTATATTCCCCTATTTAGCAACTCAAGAGCAATCCTTTTGGCCACTTGGTTTCAAACTATATCAGTGTCCAACTTTGCTCTAAGTTGGAGGACAAGAATATACGTATATAACATTCCTTCCCTTCTCAAGGAACATCGTCCATGATGGTAATATTAAATCATTAAAGTATTGTGCACGCAAAGCATGCACGGTCTCCCATAGGTAGCATCAAAGAGAGGCCTACCATGCCATACAACCAAGTATTCACAGACCAAACGGTTTCTAAACCGCTTGTCTCTTCGGTCCAATACTTTGTCAGGTCCGTGCATCTCCTAAAACAATACAAGTTTGTCAGTCCACTAGTTATCAGCCTCATGTAAAGCCGTCTTTAGAAAAATAGGATGAACTTTACAATCATTAGGCAATGCTAGTTTATAAGCAGCATCATTTAGCTTTTTAACTATTTTCTAGGGCCCACAATAACGTGAAGATGACTTTTAACACTTGTCTTTAGAAGATGGAATGAGGAAAAACATCATGTCCCTTTCCTCGAACTTTCTTGATGTTCGATCTCTTTTGTGTTGTAGATTGATGATGCCAAGAATAGCTTAAGACAATGAGTCCTAGACCCTAGTAATGTTGATTTTAAGGACTACTTGAGCCTAACATAACCAGGAATGAAACATGCAATATGAAATCTTGACATTCAATAGACATGCAAGTAGAAATGAAAAACCAGCAAGCAATGGATCCCAAATTTTGATCCTAGCTCAAATCTATATGAACTCTACTCAATGCTAAATCAATGAATCAAAATGGAAATGAATTCTACTTTCTGGCCATTCCAATTAGCAGGACCAGATCTGGAAAAACAGATCCTAATCATTCTCTAATTGGCCTCTAATCGCAATCAGTAATGGCACCCTTCTAATAGAAAACAAATGCTTTTGATTTCATCAACTTTTAAGAAGTATTCAAGGAGAAAAGATGGAATTTACAAATCTAAGGCAGCGCCCAATCAACAATGATTAGTGGGCTGTTCTGGCTCCAAACATGCGTGCAATGATAGTGGAAGTAGTATGGCTAGTAGCGCCCTCCTCCTACAAGCAATTTGCACTTGATTCCACCAGATTTGGATAAGTGATGATGGAGATCCACCAGAATTCAGATTTGTCCCTGCAGCGAGTTCCTACACAAGAAAGATGGAGAATGAAGCAAGAAGACACAAAACATAATGAAGATGGAAGTGGTTTCAGATCCCTCTCTCACCTTACTCGTGGAGGGTGATTGCCTCTATTAAATAAACTTTGTGAATGTACAATGGTTTGGCATGCAAATGCCAAGCGTCTAATTCCTATGCATGTATTTGCATGCCACTTGCATGTCACATGCATGCCACTTCTAGGTGAAAATTTAACTAGTACTCCCCCATGCACATGTGCATGGGGTCTACCAAACTCAAGTGGGGACATAGGCATCATCATGCAAGAAGGCCTTCTCCACAAGTTTGGGACTAAAAAACTTTGATTGAGTATTTGGGCCTTAAAAACTTGGACCCAAATATTATTCATGTGGCACGTACTTATTCATTTGACTAGGTTTATAAGTTCAACAACTCCCCCTTAAACCTGTTAAATGAATAACTCCTAATGCTTCTCGATGCTTTTCAAATAAGCTCTCATCCAAGGTACTGGTGAAGATGTCGGCTACCATGTCTTCACTTGGCACATACTCCACTTCAATGATTTGTTTTTCCACCAAATCTCTAATGTGATGATATCTCATAGCTATGTGCTTCGTTCTTGGATGAAATACAGAGTCTTTGCTTAGCAAGATAGCCAAAGTGCTATCCATGAGAAGTAAGGATTTTCTTGAAAAACTCCAAGCTGATTCGAGATGTATTACATCCATAGGATTTCATTGCACGCCTTTGCCGCCACCACATATTCCGACTCACACGATGATTGAGCAACAATTGATTACTTTTTGCATACCCATCAAATAGCAGCAACTGCAACTAGGCAAACACATCCAGAGATGCTCTTTGAATCATCCTTCCTGGACATCTAGCTTGTATCTGTATAGGTGATTACTTGTATGCTTTTGTCATAGGAAAAATGAAGTCCATAGTTTATAGTATGCTTGAGATATTTCAAGACATGTTGTGCTAACTTCCAATGTTTCAAACCTGGATTTGAATTAAATTGACTAAGGCTGAAACCTGGAAAAGCTATTTTAGGTCTAGTCCATGTTGCTAAATATATAAGGGAACCAATGAGATGTTGATAGGGAATAAGAGCCATCTGCTCCTTTTCCTCTTCGGTTGTAGGACAATCATCCTTTGATAATATGGTTCCTGTATGCATAGGAACCATTTTCCCTTTACATTGCTGCATGTTAAACTTGTCAAGAAGCTTTGAAATATAGAGAGATTGATGTAGATAATAATTAGAGTTTTCCTTTTCGATTTGCACATCAAGGTAAACTTTGGCTTCTCCCATATCTGCAATTTCGAATATAGAGGATATTTGCTTCTTTACTATCTCCATGTCTTCTATGTACTTAGTAGCAATCAATGTATCATCAACATAAACACCGATGATTACAATTTTCCCATTAAGGTACTTTGTGTAAACATTTGGATCAGCACTAATAGGTGTAAAGCCAAGAAACTTCAAATTTTCATCTTTCTTTTGGAACCAGGCCCTTGCTGATTGCTTTAGACCATAGATGTTCCCCCTCAAAGAGCAAACATGCTTAGGAAATTCATGGGAAATAAATCCCTCGGGCTGCTCCATGTAAAGCTCTTCTTGTAACTCTCCATAAAGGTAGGCTGTTTTTTCATCCACTAAGTGGACAATCAAATTATGTTGAGCTGCAAATGAAAAAATATATCTCACACTGGAATGTTTGATAACCGAGGAAAAGGTTTCAGAGTAGTCTATACCATATTTCTGTGTAAAGCCTTTTGCCACCAATCGAGCTTTGTATCAATTAATCTTGCCATCTGGTCCAAACTTGTATCAAAATATCCATTTGCATTTAATTGCCTTCCTTCCCTTTGGTAGAGGTTTGAGATCCCATACCTTTCTTTGATGCATGGAATCTATCTCATCTTCCATGGCTATTAAGCATCATCCAACGAAGGAACATTCATAGGACCACAAATATCTGTATGAACCATTTCTAAAGGCTTCTTCGCTCGGAAAGCTTTTTATTAAAAGGAGATCTGTGCATCTTTCCTTTGTAACAAGGATCACATTCGAGATTAGAAATACCTTCTTGGATTTTACAACCAACAAAGTGACCTGCTGAGCTTCTTTCATGAAGAGATTTTAAAGACACATGACATAATCTTCTATGCCATAAAACATCAAAGTCTAATACCGCATGCAACTCCTCTTTGTTCGGTGAAACCTCTAAGTAATAAAGATTTCTCTTTCTTGTTGCCTGAGTTACAACAGCCTTTGTTTTTATGTCTAGTACACGACATACATCCACATCAAAAGACATTTTTAGTCCTACATCAATTACTTTTGCTACAGAGATAAGGTCTTTCATCAAAGAAGGAACATAGAGAGCTCCATTAAGAAACTATCATTCCCTTGAAGGTCCTTAGTCTTAGATCTCCTATTCCTTCAACTCTATGCATGCTACCATCTCCTAGTATAACTTGCTTTTCATAAGAGATAGGAGAAAGATTTGAAACAATGTTTTTGCTAGAAACAATATGTGAAGTAGCACCCGAATCAAGTACCATCTCAATATCTAAAATTACCATATTGCACTCTTCATGTTCCTTGGTCATGTAGGTGCACGAAAGTTCTTCGGCTGATTTGGATGTCTCTCCAACTTCATAGGTGAAGTTGTTACAAAGGGAAGATGCATAGATCTCCCTTTAATAAGAAGCTTTCCGAGCTAAGAAGCCTTTGGAAATGGTTCATACTGACATCTGTGGTCCTATGAATGTTCCTTCATTAGATGATGCTCAATACTTCATTACATTCATCGATGATTATACAAGGATGTGTATTGTGTATTTCATAAAGCAAAGATCCAAGGCATTTGAAATGTTCAAAGAATTTCAAGCTTTTGTAGAAGGGACTACAAAACACAAACTCATCGTTTTAAGGTGTGATGGAGCGGGAGCATTTCTAATGAGTTTCTAGACTATTGTAGACAGAAGGGCATTACACATCAAGTTAGTAAAGCCTATACTCCCCAACGCAATGGAGTTGCCGAAAGAAGAAATCGGACTTTGGTGCAAGTGCATGCTTGCACATGCACATCTTTCCAAAAGATATTGGGCCAATGCAATTGGAGCAGCCAATTACCTCTTCAATCGAGTATTGAAAACTTCTTCATATCCAAAATCTCCATATGAACTATGGTGGGGGAGGAAGCCAAATATTGCTCATGCAAAAGTTTTTGGATGCTTAGCACATGTGTTTGTGCCAAAGGACAAAAGAACAAAGCTGGATCAGCATTCCAAAGTAGGTATATTCATTGGGTATGTAAATAGCACTTCTTACTACCGAGTCTATTTTCCTTCAAAAAATACCACTTTGGAATGTAGAGAAGTTGTTTTTGAAGACAAATTTCTAGATGATATAGATCGAACGGGATTCGATTTTTATGATCGATTTGTTTCTGAAGTGCCTAAGCCAAGTATAGAACCATATGCAGTTTTGCATGATGACATGCAAGATCCAGGAAGCTCATCGAGACCAAGGAGAATTCAGCATGGAGATATACCTGAAGAGCTACTTCGAAGATCCTCGAGGCTTGGTAAGGAGCCCATGAGGGAGAATCAACATGACTATCTTGTCGAAGTATGTTGTTTTGCAGGAGAACCCACATCCTATAAGGAAGCTATAGGAGGAAAGGAAAAAGACAAATGGCCATGCAAGATGAAATAGATTCCATTCATCGAAGGAAGGTATGAGATCTCAAGCCTCTACCCGAAGGAAGGCATAGACCAAATGACAAGATCAATCGATACAGAGCTCGATTGGTGGCAAAGGGCTTTACACAAAAGTATGGTATAGACTACTTTGACACTTTTTCCCCGGTTATCAAATATTCTAGTGTGAGATATATATTTGCATTTGCTGCTCAACATAATTTGATTGTCCACTTAGTGGATGAAAAAACAGCCTACCTTTATGGAGAGTTACAAGAAGAGCTTTACATGGAGCAGCCCGAGGGATTTACATCCCATGAATTTCCTAATCATGTTTGCTCTTTAAGGGAGAGCATCTATGGCCTAAAGCAATCAGCAAGGGCCTAGTTCCAAAAGAAGGATGAAGGTTTGAAGGTTCTTGGTTTTACTCTTATTAGTGCTGATCCAAATGTTTACACAAAATACCTTAATGGGAAAATTGTAATCATTGGTGTTTATGTTGATGATACATTGATTGCCACTAAGTCCATGGAAAATATGGAGATAGTCAAAAAGCAAATATCCTCTATATTTGAAATTGCAGATATGGAAGAAGCCAAAGTTTATCTTGGTGTGCAAATTGAAAAGGAAAACTATAACTATTTCCTACATCAATCTCTTTATATTTCAAAGCTTTTTGACAGGCTTAACATGCAGGATTGTAAGGGGAAAATGGTTCTTATGCCTACGGGAACCATATTATCGAAGGATGATTGTCCTACAACCAAGGAGGAAAAAGGGCAGATGGCTCTTATTCCTTATCAACATTTCATCGGTTCCCTTATATACTTAGCAACTTGGACTAGGCCTGAAATAGCTTTTTCAGTTTGCAGCCTTAGTCAATTCAATGCTAATCCAGGTTGAAACATTGGAAGTTAGCATAGCATGTTTTGAAATATCTCAAGCATAATGGACTTCATTTTTCCCATGACAAAAGCATAGAGGTAATCACCTATACAGATGCAAGTTGGATGTCCAAAAAGGATGATTCAAAAAGCATCTCCGGATGTGTTTGTCTAGTTGCAGGTGCTACTATTTCATGGGTATATAAAAAGCAATCAATTGTTGCTCAATCATCTTGTGAATCGGAATATGTGGCAGCAAAAAAAGCATGCAATGAGATCTTATGGATGCAATACATTTCAAACCAGCTTGGAGTTTTTCAAGAAAATCCTTCCTTACTTCTCATAAATAACACTTCAGCTATCTTACTAAACAAGGATTCAGTATTTCATCCAAGAACTAAGCACATAGCTATGAGATATCATCACATCAAAAATTTGGTGGAAAAAAAAATCATCGAAGTGGAGTATGTGCCAAGTGGTAGCCGACATCTTCACCAACCTTTGGATAAGAGCTTATTTGAAAAGCATCGGGAGGCATTGGGAGTTATTTATTTAAACAGGTTTAAGGGGGAGTTGTTGAACTTATAAACCTAGTTAAATAAATAAGTCATGGCACATGGTCATACTTGGGTCCAAATTTTTAAGGGCCCAAAATAACTTAGGCAAATTTTTTTGTTACAAACTCGTGGAAGGCCTTTTTGCATGATGATGCCACATACCCATTTGAGTTTGCTAGACCCCCATGCACATGTGCATGGGGGAGAATAAGTTAGTTGCCACCTATCATGACATGCATGCAACATGCAAAATGCATGCATGAGAATTTGGACACTTGGCAATTGCATGCCAACTATTGTACATACTCAAATTCTAATTAATAGAGGCTCCACGAGTTGGAGAGAGTGAGATTTTGGAATCATCTTCCATCTTCATCATTTATGTGTCTTCTTGATCCTTTTTTGGTGTAGGAACTCGTTGCTGGACAGATCTGGATTTCAGATGGTTCTCCCTCATCACTCATCCAAAAATTTTGAGGAGAACAATTGCAAACTGATCGTAGGAGGAGGGCGCTACTATTCACATCATTTCTACTTCCAATTAGTGCATTTCTGAAGCCAGAACAGCCATCGATTGTGACATTCTGTAAGGTGCTCGTGAAGGTGGTTTAGTTCTTAGCACTAAAGCTTGTGATCTACTGGTCTTCGAGGAGGTAGTTGAGCCGAGAGTCCCTCCATAAATAAATCGCTGAATTCCTCGAGCAATTTTGCCACTTCTGTTGACAAATTTTCTTGTTGCTCCTTTTTCCCTTTTGTAGCCTCTCGACAAACCCAAAGGAAATATTTTGATTTCTTACTGTGTGGTTCTTTTCATCACTAATGCAGTAACGAGCAAAACCTTGTTGGCAGCTTTCGCAGATCCTCCAAGTGCAGCCTTTCCATCTTCCAATATGCACTGGAATGTTCAATGTCGGCAATGTTTGTATCTAGTACTCCCTTTGCCATTTCCACCTTAAGGATTTGATCACATTTTTGGTAAGCAAGCTGAACTGTTCCACTATGCTCCTTGAAATGTGATTATGTGAAGCTCCGGAGTCAATCATGAAATCTAACTTCCTCCCTACAATCTTTCCAAAAAGAAATAACAATTCAAACCACTTTTGGGGATTGCCCCATGGAAGTTCCTTTCCATAATTGCATTTCTTCCAAACATAAGACTGCTCTCTTTTTTTACTTCCACTTAGTTCAAATCACTTAAATCAAATCAAGTAACTGAGGGTTATTCATGTCCAAACAAGCATGCATCCTTGAGACCAGAAGTAGGACCTTTGCCTAACCACGCCCACACAGATCTATCACAAAATTAGTCCATAAAAAACATCCATCCGACAATTCGTGCTTTCACCATCAAGTAGCACATTGCCTCAAAAATGCCCCGCCATTTTGGTCGACAACCGTTATAGTTGAATGATCGGTAGTCATGCATCGGCGGTAGCTAACTACCCATGCTTTACACCTAAAGTCGAGCACCAAACGACATAGCAACGGGCCAAGCACTGGTGGTGCAAGCCCTTAGATGTCGGTGACGCAAGAAGGTTGAAGTAAGGGTCCTTCCAAACAATAATCATCCCCAAGGATCAACTTTATGAAATTTGGAAGATGTTACATTCTTACATAGACTGACTGGTCTTGGGGGCCACCAACACATGTTGGGCACAGTGCTTGGCTTGTGCTGGTAGAGGGAGCTGAGACCTAGCAACTGTATTCTTGGTGTTGGTTGAGCTGCCCAAGTTTTTGTCTACCGAACTCCACCTATAATTCGTTGTGATCCTTCACGCTCCCTCTTTCCTGGAATAGAGTGATGTATGGTTAAGCGCGCTTTTCTAGACTTAGTTTTTACTTTGCTGATTAAGCCTAAGCTCTCGGACATGGATTCCAAAGTTGTCTAGGTTGGCAGAATCAACTCGACTCCTAGACATGGGTCCCAAGAGCTATCTATGACTGCTTGTTTCAAGACCTACTTGAAGGCTTGGATGTCGGTAGGCGGAGTTATGACCGTATGGACCCTACTTGTCAGCAGCGGAGTTGCCTCTGCAGGATGAGCAGCTAGCCGGCAGTTAGCCGGGGTGACCGTTAGTGTCACAGGTCCATGACGGGGGCCACGGGGCATGGGGGTGGTGCCTCAAAGTCACGCACGAATTGTGGGTAGTGGATTTCATGGAACCATGGGGACTAATCACCCTTGCAAGGCAGCAATGTGTCCTAGGCCCAGAATAGTAATCAGATAGACTCAAGACAAGGGCACCTACGGTTGGGTGGATCATTCTACACACCGACCATCAGAGTTTGGGAGCTCCTGGAGATTGGAGTGCAACAAAAACTATAAATAACCGGAATAGGGAGTAAGAGTTGTCATGTTGCCCCTCCCACATAATCTAGGATCCCTTCCAATGTGATTCAATAGGTTTACTCATGAATATCTTGCAATTCAAACAGCATATGCAATATTCGGCCTAGTAGTTGTAAGGTACTAGTAGTTGTAAGGTAAATCAAGCTTACCACTGACTAATGGTAGAGGGTCTCGTCTACAAATGGAGTAGTATCGTACTTTGATGGCTTGTTGCTTGTGTCCATTGATGTGCTATTTGGCTTGCTATCTTGCTGAGTTCAGTTCATAGTATTTAGATATGTTGTTTTCTTTTGCTACGATTTTGGAGACGTTTTCCTATGCTCCCACTGATACCACACACTTGACATGTATATTACTAGTATTGTATGCCTTTTGGCATGGAAAAAACATTAAAAAAGCTCTCTCTCTCTCTCTCTCTCTCTCTCTCTCTCTCTCTCAACCCTAAATCCTAACTCTCTCAACCCTAAATCCTAAGTGCCGACAAACCCTAAAGCTGGTTACACACTGAATCCTAAAAGGAGGAACTCCATAACTCTAAACCCAGCAAGCATGAACTCCTTGCTCACTGCAACATGACTCGTTGTTCGGGAAGGGCTCCATGGCCGTTCAACTTCTCTAAATGGGGAACACTGAGAAGTGCAACGGGATGCCAGAAATGTCCCAATATGTTATGGTCGTCCACTGCTGCTGGGGGAGGTTGATAGTCTCTAGAACTCAAATACCTGTTCATCAGTTGAGTCTTTTTTTTACTTCAATTAAGTACATGTACAGATTGCTTTATCTATAACAAATCTTTAGTCCTGCCAAAACTTACATCTAGACGATCCAGAAGGTTCTCCGTAACCAGATCGAGAAGTGGATCTCGCGTACCCTTTAACCATGCTGCCCTGTCCCTCTAACTCAATGAGAAAAGACACAAAAAACTGAAATCAGTGTGACCGATTGTTCAAAGAAAAAATAAAAAAAAGTGTACATAGATGTTCTTTATGACAGTTCGTGAAAGCTGACACGGTCTTCTCGGTCCGTAGCTAACTATAATAAGCTACAAAACTTGTGTGCATGTTCGGATTCACAAATATGTTGCATTTGCCTATATATGTGACGGAATTTCCAAAAAGCAAAACGCTAGATTACATGCTTCCTCTTGAGAGAACGATCGAAAATATCCACATTACGGTCCCCAACTTCGTCTAATCTGTCTCCTCCCGATGAGAATGCAACCAAGAACCTCCTTGCAAACTCCTCAATTCTTGTCACAACCCCGCTGCCTCTCCGAGCTGCAGCGATCATCCTTTAGACGTTGTTATAGCTTCCGGAGCTGCTTCTGTTAAAACACTTTACAAAGAGCGATGACAGAAACAGACACCAGAATGCTAATAAACATGTGGGTCGGGCATCATCGGGAATTCGGGATTTGCTGGACCAAAGTGTGTGTGTGTGTGTGTGTGTGTGTTTTTGTGTGTGCATGGGCACTGGGCGGGGCATATATGACATGTAAGGAACAATTATTGTGAATGCATGTGGAATCTAGATGATGGTTTTTTTTGGCCATTGCATTGCTTTGCAAGGAGGACTAAGCATTCATTTACTATTCATTCTAAACTTTGATGTGCTTTTGTTTGGGTTTTAATTCATAGAACATAAATAAATGTTTCTTATTTTTATTTTCAAGTTTTGTGAGTTGGACACGTGTTTTTTAGGGGGGTAATTTGGTTTTTTTTTTTTGGCTGCCTACTGGTTTCTCGTTTTTTTTGGTTCTTTTTTATTATTATTGTTTTGTTTGTTTTTTCTATTCAATATTTACATGTCCTTTTGGACCCGTACTCATTATTGGGAGCTTCAGAAGTCGGCGGGTATTTCTTGGTCTCTATCCGTCACGTTTCTTCCTATTTTGAAGACCTTTGCTATCGCTGCATGTCGTTGTAGCGCAGGCATCCCAAAGGGAGCCGGGAACCACGACTTAGCTTCCCAATCTTTATACTCTTCCAAACCCACTTAACATACACGCAGCTAACTTGCCAACGACGATTAGACTTAACCAACTTGAAGTTCCGAAACCAACATTGAGATCCAACTTGGCGCCATGCTAGATCGGGGGTCCCGATGTGGGTGACTTCCCTCCAAGCAAGCCGCCCAACATACATCAAACTTGACCAACTCAAAGCTTCGTTACAAATGAGTAACATCCATTCCAAGCAAGCGGTCTGACCTACATCAGACTTAACCAACTGAAAGCTTCGTCACGAGCGCTGGAAACCAACCTGGCACCACGCCAGACTGGACAGCCATAAACAGGTAACTTCCACCCAAGCAAGTCATCCAACTCAGCTGACAGGTTAGAGCCCGTTCCCCAAGAGCTTAACCCATTCACGTTCATGCAAGGAACACTCAGAACCACAAGCCGTGACAGATATAAACCCTAAACCAATTCCTGGACCGAATGGTCCCGACAGCATACCGTTGGCGCCACGGACTGAATGGTCCCGACGGCATACCGCTGGCGTCCCGGGATACGACCCTCAGCTATGTGCCAGATCAAAAAGTTTGAAGCAGCCTTACAACTGGAACACTGAAACCCAGAAGGTAATCAGAGTCAGTTTGAGAAAAATTTCATTTTATTATTAAATCTGAGAAGGTTACATTTCAAGTATGTGACCGACCCTAGTCTCCGGGGCACTGGCATGCCATGGCGGGCGCCTAGACAACATTCCAGCAAGGGAGGCTGAGACTTGGTTGGAGCTCGCCCTGAGTCACAACCCGCACTCCCCTATAGTATCGGTGGGATTCGCCACCTCCCCTCATACCAAGTGCTCTGTCCAGGCTGGTAAAGCACGTTTTCTCTCTCTAAAATTTTCTCTCTCTAGAAAGTCATTTTCTCTCTCTAGAATTTATTGATCCCCAGGCTTTCTTTAATCATGCCTAGATCATGTGAGGTCATTGCACATCGATCTGAACTCTCTGGACTTCGCTAGAACCGATCAAAGATTTTCAGCCATAAGAACTTGGCGCCAGCTGGATTCTGGTCACAGTGGCACCGGTGGCGCCGGGATCAGCAGGAGCGCTGCTGGCGTCGGGGACAGTACTGGCGCAGGTGGCGCCGAAAGTATGGCTTGTAAAGGTAACTTTACAACAGTCGTGCTCTTTGCTCTCATATGGATTTTTGTTTCGGCTTCTTGTTGTCTGCGAAATGTCTAGATTCCGCCGCACTGCTTGCTGGAGATGCACGACATTGTACATTATGAACGAGTTTTTCAATCATTTTCATTCTTCTGTTTCAATCTCCTTGTTTCAAATCGCATAGAGTCAATCTGGATTGCTGCGGCTATATTGGTGTGTTCCAATTGCTCCCCGAAAATGAGCAATCCCTATAGAGACTTGAAGTATTTTCTGACCTCTTGCAAGCTCAACTAACCATGTCGTTCCATAGCGCAATAAAATCCTTCACTGGACTTCAACGTTATATCCATCGTAGTTTTCAGCTACCTACTATTCCTGATGACCTGTGAAAAACAGAAGAGATTCTTGAAATTTTCCAGATTCCTATGAATCTGCTAAATATAGGTGTTGCTAAGGGGACTAGACCCTGCTGGTCATTTATTAGATATTAAAGTTCGAATAGCAGGTGTCAAATTTGTGATCGATTGTGTCATCTTAGACTTACCCGAAGATGCCAACACTTATAAACTCCTTCTTGGTACACCCTGGCTCCAGATGGCAGGTGTTGTCCAAGATTGGAAGCATAGCAAAATCACCTTTGGCAATCACGATAAACGAGTCATTGTTGACTCAACTGGCCATGTCAAGCCTGCTAAAGTTTATAATGATTGTTCATCAACAACATATGACGAATCCGATAGTGTCCCGATCCAACCCAAAGACCACTGTACGAGATCAACGGACATAATCAATAGGGGACAAGCACTAGCCACTGTGGACTGTGCTGATTCCAATCGATGTCGTATCGAAACTGCTGCAGAAGATGTGGATATTCTCCCATCTTCTACAAACATTGACACACCCATCATCCCACTTATGATGATTGACCCGAATCCTATAGCTTGGTGCCCAAGAGAATCTAGTGTCTCTACCGCCCATGTTTCGGAAGAAGGTATTGTTTCCATGGATGATATTGAAATGACGGATAAACATGTACTCCTATATCTAGATGCCCAACCTCATCCGCCAAAATCAATTACTCAGGAGATCAAGTCACCAGGACCGTTGGCTCATGTCCAACTAACATCCAAAGTACCCAACACACAAGCATACAAGCCCAAATCCAAAGTGTGTACATGGGATGTATATCCAGACAAAGTCTGGGATACAATCGACGACGATATAATAAGTGAGGCAACAACACCGCCCACTCAAAAACCACAAAAGCCTCAGTTACAAAAAAATAAAATTATCGATACAAAATTAACCGAGCGTCAAAAACAAATGCGTGAGAAACTTAAACAGCCAATAAAGCCCTTGTCTAAGAAGCCAAAATCCAAACCATCACACCAAGCTTCCATGTCCAGTAGTGCCTCAACTCAGATGATTCCCAAAGTTCCAAAAAACTTTGTGGAACCACCTTTTGATCTTCCACAAAAGTTCAAAGATTTCACACTGGATGACGTTGTTATCTAGCTACCACAGCCACACTGAGAACCTACACCAAGTTCCAACTCCTTTGAAGGACCTGCTAAGACAATTCCGCTAAACCTTAAAGATCCTGACGAGGAGATAGATCGAATAGTTCATGTTGGTGCACATCTGTCATTAGCCCAACTTTCTAATCTGGAAACTCTGCTTCGCAAATACAGGGATGTATTTGCATGGAATTATACAGAAATGAAAGGAATCCCACCTAAAATAGTGGTCCACAAGATTCCTTTATAAGACAATGCTAAGCCTGCTAGGGCTAAACCTTATAGATCTAACCCTGTCTATCTCGAGAGAATCGATGAAGATATTAAGAAATTGCTGGATGCTGGGTTTATTTATGAAGTCCAACATACTGATTGGGTATCACCCATTGTGGATGTACCCAAGAAAAACGGCAAACTTTGTATCTGTGTCGATCTCAAGAACCTTAATGCGTTTACGAAGAAAGACCATTTTCCCTTGTCTTTAATGACCCAAATCTTAGAGGAAATGGCAGGAGCTGAAGCTTTCAGCTTCTTGAATGGATTCAGCGGTTATTTCCTTGTTCAAATAGCCCTTGAAGATAAACATAAAACGGCCTTTGCCACAGAGAACGGAGTTTATGCTTATAATGTTATGCCTTTTGGCTTATGCAACTCCCCTTCAACATTCCAGAGGGTCATGCAACTGGCCTTCCAAGACCTGTTACATCGGATTGTGGAGATTTATCTCGACGATCTGGGTGTACATTCCTCAGCAGCTACGCACCTTGACGCACAGGAGAAAATCTTCATTCGCTGCCGTAGATTCAAAATTTCACTAAACCTTGATAAATGCCAAATATGGGTCACCCATGGGGTCGTACTCGGGCATTTAATTTCAAAGGACAATATTTCTACCGACCTGTCAAAAATCAAGGTTATAGTCGAAATGCCCTTACCTACAACAGTGAAGGAAGTATATGTCTTCCTCGGTCATACAAATTATTATCGCATCTTTATAATCGACTAGTCTGGTAAGGCACGCCTCGTTTATTTAGTTGTGGTAGATCCTCGCTGGACCGAAGAACGAATTAAAGCCTTTGAGGAGTTGAAAACAGCCCTTACCATGGCTCCCATACTCCGCTCGCCAGATTACACGAAAGAGTTCCATGTGCATATTGGCGCAAGTAAGTTTGCCATTGGAGGTCTTCTTGCACAACCGGACGAGTATGGCAAAGATTTCCCAATACGTTTCCAGTTCCTAACAACAGGCAGACTCAAAGAAGGCCTGAGTACGGCGGCAAAAAGAAATTTTTTGCTAAAAGCAGCGCCCTTTCAGTTAATAGCAGGACAATTTTACAAAAGGGGCATTGACGGTATCATTCAACGATGTGCTTATGAATCTGAGATACGACCGATCATATCTCAGGCTCATGAGGGCATTGGTGGTGGCCACTTCTCTGCTGAAAGCCACAGCTAAGATTATTCTATGAGCAGGATTGTGGTGGCCATCTTTGTTTAAGGACACATTTGTTGTCATTAAAGCATGTGATGTCTGTCAATGAGCCAAGAAAAATACCAAAGCAGACTTCACACCACTGACTCCCATTATAGAAGGCGAAGCCTTCCATAAGTGGGGAATTGACTTTGTTGGACCAATCAGTCCAGTAACAAAACATACCCAAGCTCGTTACATCCTCATAGCCACAGATTACGCCACTAAGTGGGTTGAGGCTCGAGCAACGAAAAACGCCAACGCCAAATTAAATGCTGTCATTGACAATTTACTACGCCATTACCTCGTCGCAGACAAAGCATGGGACATTCTCATTGAGTCAAAAAAGTCTAAGCGTGCGCACTCCCGGGCTACTTCACCATTGGGACTCCAATCCAAAAGAGTCAACACCAGTATTCTTCCACTGGTACATAAGCAAAAAAGCCCACAGCCAGACCCACAAGCAGCAGCATCCTCGAGAGCTCAAGAGGCCGATAACTCCAAGGCCCAATTGCCAGACACGACACGGGCGCAGCCGAGCCGTCAACAAGCGAGCGGGCCAAGGACAAAGATACGGGCACCAAGGCCCTGGATGATTACCTGGCGAGGCCACCACAACCGCGTAGGACAGCTTCTCCTACCAGGCCCAGGGGGAAAATGGCGGATACCAAAGAATCAGAAAGATTCGAGAGGAAATACTCTCCCAACATGAGGGGAGGCAAAGACGAGATAGATTTGAGCCAATACTCCACCAGGGCCGAGATCATTGCGGCATTACAACCACAATCATAATGGTGTAATAAGGTCCTAAAGGATAGTAGGTGGCTCCAGGAGTACCTGAAGGCACCGACATGGAAGCGAGTAGATCCATTTTATATGCCGCTCAAATGCAGAAATCCACGGCCGGCAGAAAAGCCATGGGTGGAGTTGGTGAACTGGCCAGTGATTCCGAGAATTTCAGAGAGAATTTCTCCGGATGATCTGAGGTTGTAGTTACTCGATTTCGGGCACAAATACAAAACAAGTGCCAATCTATGCGTGCAAGAAAGTGCCAAATACTGTCGATCTATGGCCTTTTTGATGCAGCAAGATTGTTTTTGGGATTGAGGTTTAGATATAATCAAGATCAATCCCAATGTAGCCCTTCAGTTAGAAGAAGACCATGAGATGATGGCTCGACTATACTACAGAGCGGCCTTCATGTCGTCACGATATGTGACCATGGTGGTGGAAGACTGGCAGGAATTGGGCTTTATTGAAAAGATAAGAGAGTACTTGGGGCCACTCACTTTGGAAGTAAGCTCCGCTTCCAAGTATTTGAAGCCCTGGGGCGAAAGATGAGCGAGCAAAAACAAACGGCACGATGGCTAGGCGAGCAGGACTCGCAAGAGATTCTCAAGAGGGCTAGAATGTAGCGGCCATTGAGAGACCTTCATTTTTTGAGAAATAGTTTGCAGATAATGAGCACCTGGTTTTACGAAAGCGAACGAAGACCACGCTTTTCCAAGTGTCGAGCAGAACGACATCACCTGTGTTGCAGTGGGTCCTGCAACAGATTAGGGGTGGATAATGTTAGCGGATTCCAGAGAGATTGGATTAGCTTTGTAGAGCACGCGGTTTCGTCCGCTATTGTCTTGTGTTCAACAACATTATTGACATGTATATTTTGTTATATTTAATCTGATAACAACTCTATCTTGTTCTGCGTTCAAATTTGTCTCAATATTGCTATGTTTTTCTACATTCTGTCTGACTCTCATATTGCTCAATCTGGTAACCTGTTCTTAGCGAATTATTATTAGTCTAGTTGTTGGCATCTAATATTTAGTCTTGCCTTTTGCGATTGATTATTAGTTGAGCTCAGTCTAGCTCTAAGCGATTCATTCGCGAGCAATAATTTGTCTAGCTGTTCGCGACAAATTATCCTTCTGATGTTTTGTTGTTTAATGTTTGGCTACATAATCAGATCGACCGTGATTTCTATCACTTATGTTCTGTTCGTTTCTGATAGGCGTAGTCATACTTAGGGAAAGAGTAATATAGCTCATTCCACAGCGCACGAACACTTTTCATTCGAGTTCGTTTTTTGTTCGAGTTTCGAGTTCACTTCTTTTTGTGTTCGTTTCTTTTTGAGCTATTTTAGTTTCTCACACTCACACACCCTCTTTCACAGATTTAGTGAGCTATAATATCAAGTGGAGAAACTGTGGATCCTTTCACTGCTCCTCTTTTGGATATCGGAGCATTTTTGGTAGGGAGAACAATATGTAGATGAAACAGAGACATCTCCACAAATATTACTTGATAGATCGAAAAAAATCAGATACTCTTCTTCTTCCATGGCGTACCGAGATTCTATGTTTCTTCTCTCGCTAGTTTAAACGAGGGACACAATCTCAATTTTGAATTTGAAAAGTGTCGTAGTTGCGTTATCATAGTCTCATGTTAACTACACATTATTGGTAAGGTAAAGCTAAACTGGACCTGAAAGTCCACAGATTTCCAAAATCTATCAATTTTTTTGGTCCTACGTGGCATTCCTTAGACCACCCTTTTGGAGTTTGTGACTCCTCTAATGTATGGCTTGAAATAATGTCCTTGCCATAATTTTATGATCATTTTATCGGGTAAAGGTCGTTAAAAGACCACTTCCCAATATTTAGAATGTTATTTTCAACAATTAGCATGTTTGTATTTGTCCATTTTATGTAGGCAACAATAATAGACTTGACATATCACTTTTTTGGAAACATAGCAACCTCTCATTGCCATAATTTTTGTTGTTTTATGGGGTGTAAAGGTCACCAAAAGACTATTTCCCAATATTCAAAATGTTATTTTCAACAAATCACATGTTTGTATTTGTCGATTTTTTACATGCAACAATAATAGACTTGTAATAGACGACATGATATTAGCTTTTTGCAAAATGTAGCAACCTCTCCTTAATTTTACCACCATTTTATCAAATGTAAAGGTCCCTATAAAGACCAATTTCCAATAATTTAATGCTATTTTCAGCAATTACCCTTTTTGTATTTGTCGATTTTTTATAAGCAGCAATAAGAGATTTGACATATCAACTTTTGCAAAACATTAAGGATCCCTTAGAAAAGACTTACTTCATCATATGGTTTTATGTTTTTGCCTCTAAGTCAACAAATTATTGACTATTTTCTATTGATAACAATGGAAGATTAAAGTTTTGAACAATGTCTTTATTTGCTAATGCTGATTTCTTATTTAATTTTACACGTGAATAGTAATATACAACAAAAAGTGATGTGATCAAGGCTAGGAATTTGACTTGTATATGACCTTTCGGATTAAAAGGCTCCTTTCAAATTTAACTTTCACGTGGTGTTATATTGTGTAAGAAGATATTGTTCATCGCAATAAAACAGATTATCCTTGATTTTATTAAAAATGATGGAAAAACCCATGATCAAACAAGAAGATTAAAATATTTAAAATAAAATACCGTAGAACAGCAGAAATGAATTAAGCTACCTAAAAGCTAAGTAAAACTTAGAATAGTAAGCTAATTACTTAAAACCAATTGTCCAATGTAAGTCAGAAATTAAATATCAAACTAATTACTCAAAACCAACTGCCTGATGTAAATCACTAACTAAAATAGATCCAGTAATAGGTAATGTAGGAAGCTTTGAAGTAGCCGCTCCTGCAAACTGAGCTCGTCGAAGAATTGAAATTGCCTGTGAACGTTGTAATGCTATAGAAATACGTTGGCGGTAGAAAGAAATAATGACGGAAGGTAGGGTAATGCTTTGTCCTTGGCGTTTCACCGTAAGCTCTGCACATAAAGATAAAAAATCATTAATTTTTTTGTAAAGACAACCATAAGTTTCCAAGGCAAAGGGGATGAAATCTTCACCGGGTGCACAATCATTATAATCTCCTTCCTTTTCTTGAGCTGCTTGAGATGCAGCGGCCCCTTGCATGGTGGAAGAATGACGAAGAAGGTCCTGACGAGAGAGATCAACAATTACAACATCTCCCAGAGTACAAATTCCATCACGTGAGAGACCAAGGTCAACTCGTCGTCGTCGTGCAAGCAGGTTCCTCAGCCAAATTGCCTCCTTGGTAGCATTTGTGGCAGCTATATACTTTGATTATGTTGAAGACAATGCTACTGAGGTCTTCGGCTGTTCCATGAAATCGGGCCTTGATTGAACAAGAATTCAAACCCAGATGTCGATTTTCTGGTACCGACATCTCCTACCCAATCTGCATCTGTATGGCCTTCCAGAATGTTGGCAGATTGGCTGCCTCCATAACAGATGCTGAGATGTTTTGTAGCTTGAACATACTTCATGACCTTCATGAGAGCCTTCCAATGGACTGGACCTGATAGAAATTGGTTGAGAGAGCTGATTGAGTAAGCAAGGTCGGGTCGAGTCGAGTGTAGAACATAGCATACATGAGTGACCCGATGATGAAGTGAAATGGATACTGCTTCATTTCCTCCTTCTCTAAGGGTGTTGGCTCAATTGGTTATCTTGACATCCAAAGTTTCTTTGGTCTCAAGTTCGAGCCTCCCCTTGGAAACCAAGAAGCATTTCCTCCTTCTCTAACTTGGATTTTGGGCATTGCTCCCTTGACAGCTTCAGACCAAGGTCGAGTGGGAAGTGGTTCGGTTTGCAATCGGCCATTCCATATTTCTCCAGCGCATTAGTTAGATATCTCTACTGACTGATGAAAATCTGTCTGCTGGATCGAATTCGAAAAATCTGAATTCCGATACAGTAGTGGGCTGGACCCATATCAGTCATCTTGTATTCATGTGCTAGCATGCATTTGGTATCCTTCAACAAATTTGTATTGTTACTAAAACTAAACAGTAATGTATCATCTACATAAAGAGTGATGATGATGAAGAAATTACAGACTTGAAATAAACATTTGAGTCTACCAAGTTTGGAGTAAAATTATTCTCGATTAAAAAAGCATTAATTTTTTGAAACCAGGCTCTTGGAGACTGTTTTAGACCATACAGAGCTTTGTGAATTTTGCATACTGGCTGCTCTTTACCCTTCAGCTCGTATCCCTTTGGTTGTGACTTATAAATTTCCTCTTCAATGGTTCCATTGAGAAAAGCAGTTTGGACATCCATTTGATGAACTTTGAGATCTGCTACAACTGCATAGGAAAGTAATAAACGGATTGAAGCATGCTTGACTACAAGACTGAAGGTCTCGAAATAATCCAGGTCTGCTAGAATTTGTGAAAAATCCTTGGCAACCAGTCTGGCCTTGTATTGATTTAATTTGTCTTCAACATCATACTTCACTTTGAATATCCATTTGCATGGAATCAGATTTCGATCCTTTGGCAGCTCAATTACAGTCCACATTTGATTCTCAATCAGAAAATCAAATTCTGAGTCCATTGCAACTTTCCACTGATCAGCATCGGGTGTTGGCATTGTCTCGAAGATAGTGTTGGGTTCCTGCACAAAATAACAGGCCGGATCATCCATGAATCGGGATGGAGGTTGTCTGGATCGACTTGATCTTCTGGGTTGAAATTCGATCATGTGATGTTGTTCGATATGTTGAGGTTCTGACTCATTTTCTGAGTCGGTATCAATTTTCTGATTTTCAATCCAGGAACTGTTTTTGATACATGGATTGGAATTTTCTCGAGTTTTTCCCTTGTGGTCGTAAAACTAGTCTTCCACAAAAATGACATCTCTACTGGTGAATGCTTTCTGGGTGTCCAAATTGTAGAGCTTGTATGCCTTGTGATCTGGGGAGTAGCCTACGAAAATCGATTTTCTACTTTTGTTGTCCAGCTTCTTTCTTGGGATCTGAACGTAGGCAATGCAACCAAAAACTCGAATATTTTTTAGTGTTGGTTTCAATCCAATCCACACCTCATAAGATGTCTTGTCATTCAGGGCCTTAGTGATGGATCGATTCTACAAATAGACCATTGTAATGACAGCTTCTGCCCAAAACTTCTTTGGAAGAAAAGCATGGGCCATCATGCTTTTGGCACTTTCAATAAGTGTTTGATTCTTCCTTTCTGCTACTCCGTTGGACTGTGGTGAGTAGGTAGTGGTGTATTGTTGATGTATTCCACAGGCCTTGCAAAACCTTGAACTCGGTGGAGATGCATTCTCCCCCTCCATCAGAACGTAGAGCTTTTATTTCCTTTGGGTCTGATTTTCTGCAGATGCCTTGAACTGTTTGAAGAATTTGGAAGTCTCGGATTTGTTCTTCAGAAAACAATTTGCAATTCTTCGAGAAAAATCATCAATAAAAGTTAGTAAATAAAGAGTTCCCACTTGTGAAAGAAGTCTGTGTTGGGCCACAAATATCGCTATGCACAAGATCTATGAACAGTATTGAAAATAAATGGACTTCTAGCATGCTTGTTGATAATACAGCTTTCAGAAGGAGTATCGGATTTGCTAATGGACGGAAGATCTTAAACTAGATTCAGATTTGACATTTGCTGAATACTATTGAAGTTCAAATGGCCTAATCTGAAATGCCACAACATGTTAGTTGAATCGTAAGTAGATGTGTGAAGAGCTTGACTATTTGTGGAATAGCAATAACTAAGCTTATAAAGATAGCCACAACGTCTACCAAAGGCTAAAATTTTTTTAGACTTGTCAAGAATGGTGCAGCCTTCTGTATCGAATTCTACCCTACCTGAATCAGTGATTCTGCTTATAGAAAGCAGATTTTTGGTAAGGTTCGGAACATGTAACACATTGGACAACAACTTAATATCACCTCTCAAAAATTCGACCCTGACTGTTCCTTCACCTTCAATGGAATGGGACGAGTTGTCTCCAAGTTGCACAACTCTAGAATGGGTAAAAGGCTTGTAGCTTTGGAACCAGTCCCGATGGTGAATCATGTGAAGAGTTGCTCCGGAGTCCAAATACCATGAATCGATATCCTACAGATTTCCAACCTTGTTCATGAAAGCAGCTTCATCTTCCTCTTGTTGCTGGATTGAATGACTGGTTGAGGCAGCATTGGCTTGTTGTTGGGACTACTTCTTTCTTTCGTTGTTGTACTTGAGTGTTCTACAATCTTTGATGAGAGGCCAGTCCTCTTACAATACTTGTAGAACAGTTTTTGCATTGGCGAAAATGATGAAGAATTCGATCCTGAACCAGAATTTGATCCTGGACCAAAATTTGATCTTGAACCAAAATTCGATCATGGCTGCATGTTGCTATTCCTGTCAGTATAATCTAATTTTGTGAATTTCTTTGGTTTGAATTTTTGGTTTTTCTTTTTATACAAAATTTTGAGGAGGATCCATTTCTTCTAATCTCCTCTTGTAATAGCATCGAGATAATTTTTGATAAAGTGAGATGTTGTTGGTGATTAAAGCAAATGCCTTGCCATCTCGTTGCCTCCATTTAGTGATGCTAGCTGCATCAGCCTCTGGCTTGATTTCAGTGCCATCAACTATGTCTCACAATTCTTTGGCTAGTAGGACGACTCTCACCTTGAACTTCCAAAGATGGTAGTTCTCTCCATCAAGCTTGTCAATTAGAGAAGAACTAGACATTGGATCCATTCTGCTATTGTAGCAAGATCGTTGATAGAAACAACGACATCGAAAAACTGTTGGTTACACACTTGCTGAAATGAGGTCTTGGTAAAAACAAGACTGATAATCTACAATGAATATGCAAATTACTGAGCCACTTGCTCTGATACCATGTCGAAAATCAGAGAAATCGATACGTGCAGCAGAAGTGGAGCAGGTGGTCGATGGATCGGAAGTACAACAGTTACCAGCAATGCATTCAAAATGAAATCCAATACCAAATGTGCAATAGAACAACAATGTAGACAAAAACTTGCACTCTGATAATTATAAAACGTGAGTACAAAAGCTTGAAGTTGGCGCAAATCAATAGGCGCAAAAGCTTCAGTTGAATTCGTTGATGATAACTTGAAACTCGAAAAATTGAACTTTACTATTTTCAACATAACACCTGCAGGATGATAACCTGATCAGTGTGTTGACTCCAATACAGATCTTCCTTGATGATTGGAAGTCAAATGATCAGTACATTGAAAACTGACATTAACCTATTTAATTAACTACATCCATCCTACAGTAGATAGCCGTCATTTTACAGTGAATGTATATACAGGAGTGAGTGGACTATCAATACGATATCGAAAAATTTTGACTTTTGGATATCGAAAAATCTCGAATTTTTCTAGTCGATACAGTATCAAAAATTTTTGGAAAATGTGAGTCGAATTTCTGCTATAAAGAAATTTCGAGCCTTCCTTTTTTTTGTGTTCTTCAAATATAGGTATAAACAGGGTTTTCCAAGGTGCTCATTACCTAATGGAATTGGGCTTGATCATGAATTCCAACATAATTTACAATCCAAATATCATCAAATAAGATTTCAATTTAGCAAAATTAGTTTTTGAACCTATCAAGGTCATTGCAAGTTTTGCGACCAAATAGATAAACATATCGATTCCATCAGCTTTGTTGCAAATCAATTAATAAATGGCCCTCAAGCCAACACATGCCAATCACTTAAAATTTATCGTCTTTTCCAACGTCCGAAATGTGACTTTACCAACATCCATAATTGGCTCTCGCCTGTCACTTACAATTTATCGTCTTTTTCAAAATCCTAAATGTGACTTTACCAACGTTTGTAATTGGCTCTCTCTCTCTCTCTCTCTCTCTCTCTCTCTCTCTCTCTCTCTCTCTCTCTCTCTCTCTATACCATTGCATTTGTCTTATTTGAAGCATCATTACACCATCGAACTTATATAGATTCTTAATAGCCCCTATAAAGAAAAGTGCTTGTGGCAAAATTGGTGGTCCAAGCTTCAGATATTAGATTCACATTGATCATTTCTAGCATTGTTGAACCATTGAAATGTACAACATGGTTCTAAAACAGCGGAACAGGTCCCCATTTGAGCATCACAAGTATCGACGTGCTACTTCAGCCCATTAGTAATACAACAATCTTGTTGGTCCATCATGACATGACTAGTGAACGGACACCATCCCAAACTGCATGCAATAATTCTATGACATTCTTCAGCCATGATGCTCAAATTAATGCCTTTATTTGGTGCTTTTGATCCATATGGCTAGCATGATACATATTTGTACACAACAACAATGCTTATAGTGCTCCTCATGTTGCTTTCCTTTGGCATTCTTCGTCCGTTCAGACAGCTTTACAAAGGTCATTCTCATTCTAGCAACTATTTCATGTTGAGGCTTTTTGTTTAGCATTTACAGATTTGCAGCAACTACTACACATGTAGCATATGCAGATTTGTGATAAATGACACAGCATTAACATTCTGCTGCGCATCGCAACATATATTTTTCTGTGGCATTTACATTAGTTACGTTTAAACATTGAGGGCCTAAACAAATATTCCCACGTTTATCATTGAGGCATGTTTTCAAAAGTAACGAGAGCTGAAGAAAACATTTGAACTATCAAGCCCATTATTGGTCCAGAAGTCATTATTTCCATTACTTGACTATTGGGGCCTTTGCTTTAAATAAGGTTGGGGATCTTGGCCCTATTCCTACAATGGTTTCATGTAGAGTTCCCTGAAGGGCTTCCTTCATATAGATTCTACAGCTTATGATATGATGTCTATGAATATCTTTGGAGGATCTGCACAGCAGCGTTTTGTTGATTGTATGGTGTTCTTTGTAAGAAACTTCTATTTTACTATCATTTCATTGTCTATGGTTCTTATATGATAACATATCTGCGATATGTGTTCATAACTTTTAATGAAGAAAAACTCCACTTTGACATTTGTTGGAAATCCAAATTCTAACAAGCATGAGGTCATCTACAAACTCTAACATGAAAAACATATTGAAAACTTCCAAAATTAAGCACACCATTTTGCTCTTATTTGTGATTTTTTATCTATACAGCCTGGTTTTGATTGAAGATTGTCAGCAAAGAAAACTTCGCCACTTAAATGTTGGGAATTGCACACAGCTTGTATCTTGATGGAATCAGAAAGACATCCTTGAAAGAAAATTTTCCAGCCAAAAGCAAGTTAACATCATAAGATGTTTTCAAACTAGGCTGCCACAAAGCTAGCAGCATCTGCTAGCAAGATTGGATTATGTGATATGAGTGATAATCAATATGCACCACAGCATATTATGATTGCTTGAAAGGTGCCAAAACTCCTATATACGAAAGAGCTTCTGAAACCAAAAAAAAAAGTGAAAATCTCAAAACAGAATCTGAAAATGGCAGCCCTGTATGTGTGCAACTGCCTGAAAATTGGCTAGAGTCACCTATATGTATGGGCTTCTGAGACAAACAAAAAGAATGAAGAATCTCAAGAAGGAAGAGTATAATGCAGGTGATTTGGGGGCAAGAACACAGTACTGAAAAAAACTCCTCCATAGGCAGTTCACAGGACAGGGGCAGAAAATCCAATTGAATGAGAAGATCTGCAGAATGTGCTAGAGCATCAATGTTCAGGCCTTCCAGACTCATCTACGCCTCCAAAAGCCTTCTGAATATCTGTAAAAGAGGCTGTTGCCGAGCCTCTTCTCTTTGGTTTCTGTTGTGATTCATGTGGACTCCAACCTGCCATGAATATGATCTGACAACAACAAAACTCTTTAAGATCAGAAAAGCAATAAAGAACTGTACACTGTTACCAGTATTGTAGGCTGGATAGTAGCAAAGAGACCTGGAATGTGGCTGGAACAGTCCCATCAGTTCCTCCAAACATTGACTCATAGATTGCAGCAGCCGCCAATGCCGTATCTCTTCTCATAATCTGTTCCAAACATGCGAATTTAGTACAACCATAAAACATGCATGAATAAGATACAATGCATTGTGTACGTTGATCTCCTTTCATTATGAATAAAAACAATGAGTTTGCAAGAGATAGCTAGACTACTTTGGCAAACTCCTAAATGTAAGTGGCAATAATCTTAATGACAGCCAAAACCTTTATGTTTGCAGCTTAGTTACTCCTTGTCTCTCAATTCCTAAAAAGTTCTAACACTTGGCGTACATCTGACGAACAGATTAGAATATATGATTTTTTTCACAATCATCGTGAGGAGCAGGCCATAAAACAATTTTGTATTGAAAGGAATAAACAGCCAAAGAACAATGATACAGATACCTGGTTCCTTTGAAGAACTGCATTTGTGTCACCCATGCACCTCAAATGCTCGATTAATTCAAATGCTGCACTAACAAACTTGGCATTTAGAATACGAAGGCTTGCTTTTTAAATATCAATAAAGGATGTTTCAGTTTTTTTCTGACAAGCATCTGATGTCTCTACATGATAACTTGAACTCGGTATGCAATATGATTATCTCAAAACCCATGAATAGAGAGAATATGGATATGCAAATTTCGACCCCACGGAGTCCAACCAAAATCTCATACCATCAACTTCATCACGCATGCATAGTCCAATGACTAGGGTTACTTACACGTGGGGGACAAGCCTTACTACGATTGCTTTGCACATTTCCCACGCTTCATTGTCTCTCTCAATTTAAGTCCAGATGATCCACAGCATGAGAATCACTCCATTTTCAATATTCAGAAAAGTATCTTCCCGAAAAAGTCCATCAAAACCTTTAAATCACTGGTGTGGACCATAGTTGCCCGTTCTGGAACTTGACCAGAACTTTTTTTTTTTAATTATGTATTCTTTTAACAAAGGAAAAAAAAAAGCAATAAAAAAAATACACCGGAGATCTACGCTGGGCTCTGGAGTCATCTACGCTGGATAGCCGCAGATGGTTAAGAGATAGATATGTGCAATTGAGACAACTCCAGTAGATCAGATTTTGACAGGCTTACTCGTATGGACCAGAGGCTGTTGCATTCTGTATTATGCTGGAGCAACTAGGGGAAGAGAGTGGAAAAACTCACCTTGGGGACTTCTGCGTGGGCTGGACCTGCAAGGCACGGAAAAGAACTTAAGAGAGCAAGTGACGGCATCAGCTGGATGGTGGCATTAGAGAGCAGACAGATTTTTTAGATACTTTGCTTTCGCTAAAAGCTGAAGATAGCCTATCTGATAATTTGCATGAAGGCCTTGCTCTCAGTGAGTAATTTTGTGAGGGGATAGATATTGATGAATGACAGGTTCAAAGAAGCTTGATTCTAACTAGATAAACAGATTTTCACAGAAAACTCTACAGATTGCTCCCATATCAAGATGTGTCCCTAAAAAGAAGGAACATGTGGCCAACAGGTGCTTTAATACCTGTTTTTTTTAATTTAAAAAAAAAAAAGTTCTGATTTAGTACATTCTGGAACGTACAGTACGTTCCGACAAAAAAAGGGTCGGAATGGGTTTCTAAGGTGTGGACAATCACATTAGCAAATCTGACAGGTGCATATCCATCAATCAACCAGGTTCCAAGGCCTTGAATTTTACTTTGGTTGGTTAGATCTGGCTGTGTTGTGGACCTTACCAACGCAACCCGAATGCAGTCCATATATCTCCTGGTCTTGGGGAAACGAATCCAATATGCAGAGACAACTGGGATTTAAGAACCCAACTTCTTTCAGCATGTAGTGAGTTGACTGTATTTGCAATGGAGGAATCTTTCCACATACAACTTTGTGGACGGTCAACAAAAGTGTGCTCTTTATATGCCAACCATCCTACGTACATTTGGGTTGTCATGAAGCTCAAAACTTTGGTGCCAAACAGCTTACTAATTATGCACACATTTCTTCCCTTACTAGAAGGGCAGTTCATTCAGAGCTGCGTATTGATCTCTGATCTTATTCTCCCTTACATTAGTGTTGAATTATCCAGGACATCCTTTGTTAGGGGAAATTCCTGACGGGGGATTGGTCTCGCCAGAAAACCCTAAAAGGGAAGGGCCCACAGGCCCTCAAAGACACGGCTACAAGGAGGTTTTACTAACAACCTAGAATCTACCATCTTTCAATCCACCTTCTAGACTATCCACCCCTCTTGGTGAAGTTCCGGAGAGGCATCTTCCGTCCTATCTTCTTTGTTTAAATCTTGTACTCATCGGTGAAATTGGCCTTCACTACTCATCATACAGGGTCCAAATCATCCTGGGGTATATATTCATCTCTAGGATGCTCCCTCTAGTCTTCTAAGCATATCCTTAACTATAGGGCTATCAGGGGCGCTTCCTGTGGGATCATATCTGGGTGATGTGAGCATCGACTTGAAGAAGTCCGTCTATGGTTTCCTAACTATTCGTTCATATCATGGTTTGGCCATGCTCAAGATACCATCTAATAGGTGGGCATTCCCTCGAGGGGCCCTCCCTAAATATAGAGTATCAAGTGTGGTGGCTTGCCTAGAATGAGTGTAGTTGAAACCATCGTACCCCACTTGAGATCTTCGAAATTACGGGTGATAGATTACTCCTTACCTCCCCTTAAGCATCGTCCTTATACCCTTTCCCTTGTAGAGGAGACATCCTTTAATCTCGAAGGATTGGTACTTTAAAGTAAGGGCGTAGGTATTAACTGATTAGGATCACGCTTATAGCTATCATCTTTAAGTTCATGTCTTAGGAATTTTGTGGTCCTCAACAACTAGGATCAACCAGTTACAAAAGAATTACAGAGATGCATACATACTGATATGATACTGAACGCAATAAAGGATAGATTGATTCAATGAAAGAAACAAATCAGAATGGAAATGAGCACAAAGGAATTGCGGATCAAAGCTGCGTGCTCTAAGCTATCTTGGAGTAACTATAACTCTGTCTAAATCAGCTCAAGAGTGTTCAAGCTTGAGAGCTTGAGAGAGATGCTAACTATGCTTCAATCCGTTATGATAACAACGATGGATTGTCATGCTTTGATGATGATAATGTAGAAATATGAGCAGCTGCATTTAGTGTAAAGGGTGGACACTTACATTCTCTAGAATACCCAATCGATCATTGTGAAGTAGTTGTATCGAGGTTAACATACATCAAGCTCATATCACATCTAAGGGTATCGATCCTACAAGATGGTCGTTTTCATTACGGTTTATCATTTTCTCTTAAGGTACTACCCTTACGGCGTTTTAGAACTTAAGGTACTACCCTTATGATCATGTGTCTAACTCTCTTAGATGTAGCCTTTAATTCCATGATGTAGTCTGGGCACGTTCCTTCAAAGTTTAAGGTCTTTAATCAATCATACGACTATAATTGGTAAAGAGGGTGACGTCTATAGTTTTTGTAAAATATCCATGAGCACTTAATCAACAATTTTAAGGCACACAAGATGAAGATAGTACACATACACCAAAAAAGAAATAGGACGTCATCTCCTCGTTACTTTTCGTGAAGTGGGAGTACCAGTTATACGTGCCGCCTTGTTTGATAGGCAGTGGTATTTTGCCAACCGTTAGGCCTAGGTATTTCGCTAGGCAGTTCCAACGGTGGAGGTGACTAAGTTGACCCCTAACCAAGGTGGTGTATTTCACCCACGTATGGTGGACGGCCCACTCTTCTTTTTCAAAGAGGTCGGGTTAATATACACAAAGCGATTCATTTCATTTCCAGATACTATATCGATGAATATTGGAATTGAATGCATAAAGCAAGAACTAACTTAGCACTCATAATTTTGGAAAACCATACATTTCTTACTATGTGCGTATAGGAAAACTATCCCGACAACCCGTGACACATAATCCCTTGTACTGTCTTTTGATGTTTCAGATCCCTTGTGTAAATGGGGTCATTTTCAGCCACATCCACCAGTGTTGGGTCGGCTCCTTCCAAGAATTGAAAATAAAACATCTCGTTTAGCGTCTTACGCTCTTTGGAAGTTCGGTCACGGATCCGCAAATATAAGGCTAGATCAGCCCCTGGTTCCATTGCTTCATATGGGTCGTACCACCATTTGGTGAGGTGGATCTTGGTCGGTCATGTTTTAGGGCCCCATGGTTGAAGCAGCCATTTCTGTAGGTAATAGGCGTAATGACCAGCTAATCTAACAATCTCATCTTTGTGGTGTGCGGCAGTGACGGAGAATCTGCATAAGCTGTCACAAGCATCCTTATAGTCTTCGAAGCTGCCAGGGATGAGTGGCCACTTAAATCGGAGACGCGAGCTGGTAGATGGTCTTAATTCCATTGGGTGGTCGTGAAGAGGGAACTCGACCGGTGGCAAGTATAGAATGTAGCCCTCGAAATTCTTGCAAAATTTGTTGTCCGAGAGGATTTCTTCCCCATGAATGGGATAAGCTGGTAGTGGGTTACGTAAACTGGTAAGACTTGACTGCCCATTCTCTTTTTCTTTCTTTTGATACTCACGCAGCTGTCGGGCTATCATGGCCGTGGTAGTCTCTGTGGCGGCTACTTCTATTTTCAGGTTGGCAATGATTTTTTCTTGTCCTTTGTAATCTTCGTCATGTCGTACCTTCCTTCGATCGCTTAGGTCTTTGAGCTCGGTGTACTTTTGCTTCCATATATCCCGCTCTCTGCTGGCACCGTTAAAGTCATTGGTGGCACGGATGGTAGCATGCTTCTGTCTCTTGAGTTCTTCCTTCAACGCCTGTAGCTCTGCGTTTGTCCTTCTCTGCTCTTCTAACATGAATCTTGCTAGCTTCTTATGTTGCTCCTCTGCAAGTTGGTTGCTAGGTGGGTGTGATCCTTCTGCACTTGGTTCGTTTGACTCGTCCATTTCCTGCTATAAGAATCGTGATGAATCTTGCTAGCTTCTTATGTTGCTCCTCTGCCCGTTGGTTGCTAGGTGGGTGTGATCCTTCTGCACTTGGTTCGTTTGACTCGTCCATTTCCTGCTATAAGAATATTTTCTTATAGCAGGAAATGGACGAGTCAAACGAACCAAGTGCAGAAGGATCACACCCACCTAGCAACCAACGGGCAGAGGAGCAACATAAGAAGCTAGCAAGATTCATGTTAGAAGAGCGGAAAAGGACAAACGCATAGATACAGGTGT
The DNA here is from genome assembly GCA_029204225.1 of Diphasiastrum complanatum. NCBI lineage: Eukaryota > Viridiplantae > Streptophyta > Lycopodiopsida > Lycopodiales > Lycopodiaceae > Diphasiastrum > Diphasiastrum complanatum. The sequence continues at coordinate 46,425,672 of CM055102.1, forward strand.
TGAAGGAAGAACTCAAGAGACAGAAGCATGCTACCATCCGTGCAACCAATGACTTTAACGGTGCCAGCAGAGAGCGGGACATATGGAAGCAATAGTACACCAAGCTCAAAGACCTAAGCGATCGAAGGAAGGTACGACATGACGAAGATTTCAAAGGACAAGAAAAAATCATTGCCAACCTGAAAATAGAAGTAGCCGCCACAGAGACTACGCCCAACAGCTGTGTGAGTATCAAAAGAAAGAAAAAGAGAATGGGCAGTCAAGTCTTACCAGTTTACCTAACCCACTACCAACTTATCCCATTCATGGGAAAGAAATCCTCTCGGACAATAGATTTTCAAGAATTTCGAGGGCTATATTCTATACTTGCCACCGGTCGAGTCCCCCTTCATGACCACCCAATGGAATTAAGACCATCTACCAGCTCGCGTCTCCGATTTAAGTGGCCACCTGGCAGCTTCGAAGACTATCAGCATGCTTGCGACAACTTATGCAGATTCTCCGTCACTGCCACACACCACAAAGATGAGATTGTTAGATTAGCTGGTCATTACTCCTACTACCTATAGAAATGGTTGCTTCAACCATGGGGCCCTAAAACAAGACCGACCAAGATCCACCTCACCAAATGGTGGTACAACCCAAATGAAGCAATGGAACCAAGGGCTGATCTAGCCTTACATTTGCAGATCCATGAACGAACTTCCAAAGAGCGTAAGACGCTAAACAAGATGTTCTATTTTCAATTCTTAAAAGGAGCCGACCCAACACTGGTGGATGTGGCTGAAAATGACCCCATTTACATAGGGGATCTGAAACATCGAAAGACAGAGATGTGTACGAATGCACTATGATACTATACAGCAAAAAAAAAGAGAAGAAAAACTTGATCAAATCTCTAACCATTGGTGAGGGTAGAGAGTTTTGGTTAGATCTACTAATAGACCGGATTGAATGCAGCTCATTTTGAATCGTAAATTTGATTCCTATTCGTGGATTACACAATTTAAATTCAATCAAAAGACTCAAATTGATAGATTGTCTGAGAGACACAAATATTACAAGCAAAACTATGGCCATTAACATGTGTGGAAATTCTTGATGAGTAGTGTACAATTTATTTTTCGTAGATCTCCTAGCTATTCAAGTCAGAAAATAAGGATTTGATTGCCAGATTCGGATGTTGAAACATTCATGACTTCATAGGTACAGATCTGATCAGTCACATCTCTTTGAAAGTAATAGATCTGTAATGTGTGTACACACATCAATCACACAATGTTAGACACAATACTGGTGACCTACATCCATGACATTCCACCAATACCGCTGAGAATTGCATTTGCATAACCCTCAATGCATGGGTCTGAGAAATGGACATTCCCTTAAATCTGATGGGCATGGGAGCATTTGCCATGTAGGTCACGGGTGGGGTGTCATTGCAGGGATCCAGGTACCAAGCTGCTCGAAGATGTTGCAGTAAAGACCAACTATTGTGAATGGATCCTAAGGGCTCAATCAATGGCCCTTGGGAAGAAAGTGGTTGAAGCTACCATACCAACTCCTTGTGGTTAGCATCACCCAACGAGGGTGCTGAGCCCACTATATAAGAACCATCACCAGGAGCTGACAACTAGGTTCGTCCGTGTGGGGACCACTCCCTTGTGAAGTCGCCAATGTTAGCCGATATTTTTGCACAGAAAATCGGGCTTCACAAATTTTGTAAAGACCGGCATGTAAAACCCGGATATTAATAGTAAATCGGCACAAAATTGCCTATAGATAGGGGTCCCAGCCCGCCCAAAATGTGGCCAGAGGAAATTTTGAGCCCTTAGAAATGGCCCATAAAATATTTTACGGCCTTAGAATTGGCCCGGGTATGCAAGTTATGATAGCCGGCACTGCCGCGCAATTTTCCAATGTATTGTGTTATTATTTTTACTAATATAAAAGTTATCGATTGTGCTTTCAGGGACCCGGTTGCCTTCGAGAAGCCCCAAGTCATGAGTGCTCGGCAACAGTTGCAAATGTCAAAAAGAAATCGAATCACAAAAACGGACAAAGTATGGGACAAGGGAAAAAATTTTAGCAAGGGGAAACATGGGCAAGTTGCAAGCTCTCAAGGCAATGCAGGCAAAACGGCATCCCGACAAACCATCTCGACAACTCGAACCATGGGCCATGGGTGTGTAAAAAGAAAAATGCAAAAGAGAGGCCAAAGTTGCTTAATAAAAAATGTCCTACCTAAAAATGGTAGGGGTTGACCACAAGTAGGTGCAAGGACTACCCCTTTAAGGATGGCACACAAGTAAGTACTTTCCATACTTACCTCATTCAAACCATACAAAAGTGCAACAAAGAAAGGTGGCTCACACAAGTGGTATCCTTGAACCCATTGACCCAAAACATCTTTTCCAAAAAGGAAAGGGGACCACTTCAAGTCAAGTCAAAAGTAAAAACCTTGTACAAAATGGGACAATTGTGATAAAGGGCTTGAGGGATGAAAAGATGGCATTATGAAGGGGGGGGGAGCCTTTGAGAGATGCCTATAAAAGGGAGGGGGTTGTTGATCATTTAGAGTTAGCTAGTTGGTGATAGTGTTGAGAGTTGAGTGGAGTGGGCTAATTATGTGTTGTTAGTTGTGGTGATGACTATGGTAGAGTATCAATCATGGAATGATAGTTAGGTGCTTGCCTTGTTGGTTAGTTGTGTGCTACATGTTAGTGTGGGAAGTGGAATTTGTTGGTTGCCTTGAAAACAAGAGAATGGGAGTGAGGGTGTTGCATTGAGATAGTATGGAAGATAGTTCCTTATCTACACCTGTCCTGACCCTGAGTTTCAGTCAGACACAGTTCTACATATAAGACAGAAATCGGCCAGTTGACAAACTATCACCTGAATTGATCCCTGGGCTGCATGGTGTTGCAGTCATCAGCGTTCCTCTTGCGCCTGACTGTCCGGTGAAGGCCCAATCATGCCATACTGAGCGCACCACTACCATCCGAATGGAAGGAGTTCCGAAGCAGTTACACTCTGACGCAGACTCCAACAATAGTCGTTGGCATTTTTTCTGAGCATTCTATTGCATCTGCTGAGGCCAAAGAGGATGGTAGTCAGTCGCACCTGTGATGCTCGGAACCTCTACTGGTTCTGCAATTTTTGTAAGGGACTCCTACCAATCTTGTGATGGGAATCAGTTGTGGCCAAAGATCAGACCTGTTGCGGCCTACAAGACATGTCTACGACCAAAATTGCAGACCTGAGCGCACTTCTCCGGTCAATACCACGCATGTCTGATAAAACAGAAAGCATTCTCAAGCGCATCCTGCTAACCTGCAACTCATGTTGGGGTTAACTCCTGAAGGCACCAACTTCCCTTTACATATGAGGTATACGTTGTTTCTATGACTATGACACTTTTTGCACTTGAGGCCGAGTCACAATGCTTTTACTTTAGTCCTTTGTGATGAAGTGATAAAGGGATTTCTATACATAAGTACACTTTAGTACAAGGGATTATGTGTCACGAGTTGTGAGGATAGTTTTCCTATACGCACATAGTAAGAAATGTATGGTTCTCCGAAATTATGAGTGATAAGTTAGTTCTTGCTTTATGCATTTAATTCCAAGATTCATCGATATAGTATTTGGAAATGAATGAATCGCTTTGTGTATATTTTTGCTAGGTCCGGAACCATCCTGGTTTACAAAAACTGTAGCTATAGGCTGCCTCTCGAATCTTTCGTCTTCTAATTCGTCACTCAAATGGGAAGCGACTCGAAAATCTTCGTTTTCATGTTCGTCCTCTGCTCCCTTTGTCATTGGTGGCAGGTCATAGTACTACCTCTCCAGAACCTCATAGCTAATAGGATCGTCATTGGCCATTGTCCTGGATCTGATAGCCTTTTGGCTATGTCAGATTATGACAAGGTACCATGATCACTCAAAGCCCTGCAAAACATACACAAGCCATGCAAAGATCAGTACATTGCAAATTCGGGCTAAGCTGATGCGAAACAGCAAAGAATCACACATTAGGGGTAAACTGATGCAAAAAAGTGAGCATGACACACAAAAAACCCTCAACTTGTGCCGTATGGACCAAACGAGAGTTCCAGCACCTTTGTGGACATTGAAAAACACAGTCTAGCATCTTACGACACATCGATCAGACACATAGCTCATTTCACAAATGAGGGCTTAAAAAGACACCAAAAAGCGAGCTTGACATTCATAGATTGATCTACGTGCACTACAGGCGTAAACCAACATTCTTGGCATTCTTGTAGGCATTTAGAAACACAGTGTGGCATCTAACGGCACCTCAATCACCTATAGCCAATTTCACAAATAGGGCCAAAAAAAGCACCAAAAGAGGGCACTCTCATAACTTCTTCTACGCACTGTAACGGCCTAACTAGCATTGTAGGCATTCCCATAGGCATGAGGATACACAGCGTAGCACTTTACTTCGCTTCAATCCGACATCTACAGCTAGTTCTAAACAATCATGAAAATTGTAATGTGTAGGCAAGAAAACCTGGAATCTGAGTTTTCTCGCTCCCCGCTCGATTCCCGTGCCATCGGCGCCACGCCCACTGCATCCCTTTCGTCAAATAGCAAGTTGTAGGATGTTGGATTGTTGCAAATGGATCAGCATAAAAAATTTTACAACATTTTCTCTCTTCCTACTGTCACGCGGCAGAATGCAAAAAAATTTGCGATTTTGAAGCAAAAAAATTTTGCGCTCCGGACAGCGGAACCATGAAATACATCTGTCATTTGCATTCTGCTTCATTCTTGCTAGGGCTTTGACAAAGTTTTCCTTAGCCAGCTGCAAAACGTATGCATGCTTTCAAATCGTGCTTAACAGTTTGAGCTTGCATTAGAAATAGTTCAGTTTTCAATGTTCTGTGGTCTGTAGACTCTGTCTTAACCTGTGGTCTGTAGACTCTGTCTTAACCCTAGATCAATCACATCCTATAGGGATCTGAAAAAAGCCACTATGTAAATCAAATTTATGACTCTCAGATGGTCTTCTAAATGAGCTAAAAGGGTCTCAAAACTTTGTCAAATATTGAGTGAAGGTCTGGCCGTCATCCAATATGGAACAAGAAGTGTGATGAGCACAAAGATTGCATTCAGAGCTGATAGAGGATTATTGGAGTTTTAAAGTGAGTATACCTTTTTGGCCTCACCCATACACAAAATGATGAACCACACCAATTGCATACACTTGCTGGCTAGGAAGAAAGACGGAACCTAAGGATGTGCATAAGCTAGCTCATGGTGAATCCTAGGATGGGAAGTCATTATAACTTGGACCAACATTGTCCTCATTAGTTGAACATCTTCTGCCAACTAACTACTTCCTCATGAACCTTCTCATCTTCAGATTTGTCATCTAAGTACATTGTTTCTGTAGCTCTTCCCATGGATCAGAAAATAACAAATTTCCTCACAATGTTTTTTATTTCAAATTTCAAAGCCAGACAATAAACGTCAACACCAAAAAGACTTTATAGGAATACTTAACACAATCTAAATTCCAAAATTTAATTTTATAAAAAATATGAAAACAAGAAAAAATCCGCATTATGGTGATTGAGTTTTTTATATAAGTGAGTCTTTTTATAAAAGTAAAGAATCATAAAGAGTTAACACGGCCCCAAACGACACTCTCAATGCTAAAATCCTTGATTCAGCAACAAAGCAACAGATGGATATTTCACACGTTGTCATAGCAGCTTCCTTCAAAATATATATGGCATCACATAAAGCAGATGACTATAATTAATGAACAATAGTCTTCAAATACTATTCAAAATTACCAAACACAATCAGATACAGAGCCTTACAAGTGATGTGATTGAATTCTCCCATGAGCAGCCCAAGAAGTTGACATTCGACTAGCAAGCAAAAGGATATAATCACAATAGTCAAAGGCCCATCAACGGCTAAATAGCTCCACAGTAATGGCTTTGGCAGTCATAAAACTCTGATTCAAGCTGTACAACTAAATCAAGGAATTGAACAGATTCTCTAATGAATATGGAATAAATAACCAAGGAGTGCGGAAGCAGCAGTTGAATATACATAAGACAAACAAAATTTGGGATCTTTACTATATGGAGTCCATGTCTAGGGTCTCATATAGTCAAGCTGCAACCACTTGTAGTTTCTACAGTCTGCATAGGCAAACGGATACAAGATGAAGGATAAACTGAGCCAGAAGAAGGCTAGCAACATATAGAATGAACTTCCAGAATGATGATATGTGCAGTCCATGTTCGTAACTGATATATACAAATAAGATAAATATTGTCACGCAGGCAGCTATTTTCTAACCGTAGAAACCAAATCATCATATGTATCTTATGAACAAGCCAACTGTACTTACAGCAAAAATATAAGCTTAAACTAACAGTTAAAACTATTCTACTAGTCAGCAATTCTTCACAGTCAAATGATCACTCCAGAACTCAGCATTTACAGCATCTATCAAGTGAAGAATACCATCAAGAAACTAGCATACAGACCACTGGGGTAGTTAACTGTGTATTCATCAACATCAACAGTGGGTAATGCCAAGCCTGCTCTAGTCAAAAGATTCCCAGCATCACGCACCTGCATTGCAACATTGGGATCAACTTTACATGATTTTTATCCTCTGCATTACACACTTTGTTAAGTGCTATCATCACCGTGGTCCCAACCATTTATCATATGTATGCTGGACAACAGGTAAGCTCTTCGTGCCCAAGGATTTAAGCAGCTTTGAAGTCATCTTTGGATGACAAAGCAAAGAACTATGAGGACTTGAAATAAATGCTAGTTGTTGGTATGTTGGTTTATACTAGTATAAATTAGGCCAAAGGGCTCTAATTACTATTGATTTGATCTACTCCCCAAACCTTAAGGTGGAATTTAAACATGAAGGAATAATCATATTTCATATTAGAAAACCCTTTGCTTTGATGAAGAAATAATTGACAGAGATACAGAATTTAGTATTACTGCTCTTCCATGATCTATGTTCCAAAAGACACCATACGACAGGAAACATTTATATTTAATATAGTGAACCATCAACTATGTACGAAGCAATGACCAGCATGTTTTAATCAAACATAAAAACATGAGTCAGAAGCTTGCATAAGGAAAATAGCTTTCATTTGCATCTCTTATGATAAAGTTCAGCACTGGCATTGTAACAGCTCTTCTCAAAAATGTAGGCCATGCAGAATTTGTACAATGTGCAGCTCAAACTATGTTTGACAATCACGAAGAAAGCAGTCAAAGAAACTACTAAACGTGCTCACTTGAGCAAGAGGGGATATCCGAGGGCTAACACCCCCTTCACGTTCCAACTGTGCCGCCGTGCAGGCAATCCTCAATTCCCTGTTCCAAAGTAGAAACTGAGTATCTGATCAAGCACTTAACCTAGAAGTGAAAGCTTCTGATCACACAACGCACTGCCAAAGGAACAAATCACAGAACTGGAAGCTTTTGCTCACCAAATCCATGTTAGAGTTAGCTTGGAATGCTGAATAGGAACTCCTACAGATTGAATCACTTCTTTCAACTGAATTAGCTTACCTAGACATGAAGATAGTTGCAGCGGAACGCATTCTGCTGCAATCACATTCCGAAACAAATGTTCCGGACAGCGGAACATCCGAAATGCGTTGTTTGTTTTTGAAGGAAAAAACATTAATGGTTGGAATATGTTTGGATAGTTTAGTTAATGCTTTGTGTCACTATTGTGTCTGCTAGAAGTACCAATATACAATATTTGCAAAACAAGTACAATCCAAAGTTTTGGTTATTGGCTCAAACGTCCTACTCTTAAGGCATGAAAGTGGAAAATCCAAAGACCTCTTAAACCTTGAAAACAAAGTGAGCATTTGGGTTTGCGCTTTAGTCCTCATCATGACCATTGAAAGAATGTAAATTTTGAGCCTGGTATAAAAGTCACTAGAAATCCTTTCACGAACCATGAGGATGGCAAAATCGACTCCCTTTAGTGGATATTTTTCACGTGCCACACCTTTTCATTTTTTATGAGTTGTGACCTCCTATGCTTTCCTGATTGAGTTTTCACACGCCCATATCTACTTCAAATTTCTTAATAGATTTCGCGGGTCAAACTATATTGACAAAATGAGGTCATGCCACTATCTAGAGTCATACTCTGCCTTAACTTTTTTAAATGCTCTGAACAAATATATTCCAAATTAATTGCACAAGCCTGTGGAATTAGCCCAAACTCCACCAAACAAAGGAGGTTGTATTGCCTCGTAAAACTTATCGAAATAAAAAGTGTTTTCCTATTTAGTCATCTCAAATAGTGTAGTATAAAGGCAATATATCCTTTACTTTGAAGTTAATCCATAGCTAAAGTTTTACTATTATTCTTACTATAGTTAAGCTAAACTTTTTGACAGTTCCTGTATAAAAAATTTAACGAAAAGTTTAACAAAAAAATCTGACCCATGAAACTGTAATCCTGATTCCTGGATCACGTTCCGGAATGTATTATGCATCTATGCTAAGACATATTTAAGTTTTACACAAAGCACAAGGAATTATCTCAGACTGTCCACCTACTAGCTTGCCCCTGTGTCAGGGTACTGCCAAGTGGCAAGTGTCGACACTGTGCATGGAGTTTGCCATGTGTCGACGTTAGGACGTGTCAAGGTTAAGGGGTGCTTGAGGGGATATAGTGTGAGCCTTGCCGGGCATTCCCAATCGTATTCCTAGGCAGCTATGGTTGGGAGGAGACTTGCGACAGACCTCTCATGTTTGCTTGTTGGTACGAAGGGATTTTTATTGGCCAAAACTCAAGCCCTTTGTAGAATCTTATGTGGTCAAGTGTGACCAATGCCAGTTGAATAAAGTTGAACGCCATAAGGCTGGCGGTTTGTTGCATCCATTGGATATCCCTGATAAGAGATGGGATTGTATTTCCATGGATTTCGTAGTTGGGTTACTGCGGACGAATAAACAGCATGATGCAATTTATGTACATTTGCTTGAGATTAATAAAGTGACAAATTTGCTGGGCAATTTCTGTGTATTCACTTAAGGTTTGTGAGCTTGTGTGTAACAATACATGGGAGTATTGTTACAAAATTCTTTTGTAAAAGGATGGAAAGGATCAGAAAAACATTGATCAACCCAATATAGACTTATCTAAGAGAGAAATCACAAAATCAATAGAACCGTGAACGGGATAACAATCCACCTTAATGTATCTCCACCATACATCGATGCTAGAAACAACCCATCAGGTTTCAGTGCCATCCTGCACTGTTCAATAACAACCACTTGCAGTCAGATCAGACATAATAATATGAGAGATACGAATCTTTAAGTTGATAATCTTACAAGCGAACATGCAAAGACTTCAAGAAGTACTCATCATCTCAGAAGGAAGAAATAAATGGATAGAGATGAAAAGTGCAACTGCTGACAATATCTACCCACCCACTTCGGTGGTTTTCAGAATGCCTACATTACTTATTACTTATCTGGCAATTAAAAGGTTTATTCATCCATTACTTTGATAAGGAACAAACTACCAGCAGGTACTGCATTTACCAAGAGTACCAGCCTCCAACTGGGAGCAGGCCTTTGCCTAATCAATAGCAAAAATGACCATTTTGAAATCCATAACATGCTTGGCCATGTTAAAGAATACTCTTCTGATACAACAAAGGATGTACGAAAAAAGTGAACACCACCTGTGTCATGGCACCAGGAAGATCATTAACCCAGTGAAGGCCCAAACAGCTGATAATTAGATCCAGAGATCTGCAATACATTGGAAAAATAGACACTCACATCCCATTAACAAGTAACCAAACATATGCAACTTGTACATTTTAGTATGAGCAAGGTTCATATAGGACAATATGTACTTCTATGTTGGAATAAAATTGAGTAACATATACTCTCGAAGCTTATCATCAGTAACAAAAACCCAAAGCTTTCCCAAAACAGACAGAGTAGCAAGGAAATGAAAGCACATAATGATGGCAAAACCAAAGGGGTACAAACTAGCATATCCAATACTACTACTTTTACTCCACGATTATATTCCCCTATTTAGCAACTCAAGAGCAATCCTTTTGGCCACTTGGTTTCAAACTATATCAGTGTCCAACTTTGCTCTAAGTTGGAGGACAAGAATATACGTATATAACATTCCTTCCCTTCTCAAGGAACATCGTCCATGATGGTAATATTAAATCATTAAAGTATTGTGCACGCAAAGCATGCACGGTCTCCCATAGGTAGCATCAAAGAGAGGCCTACCATGCCATACAACCAAGTATTCACAGACCAAACGGTTTCTAAACCGCTTGTCTCTTCGGTCCAATACTTTGTCAGGTCCGTGCATCTCCTAAAACAATACAAGTTTGTCAGTCCACTAGTTATCAGCCTCATGTAAAGCCGTCTTTAGAAAAATAGGATGAACTTTACAATCATTAGGCAATGCTAGTTTATAAGCAGCATCATTTAGCTTTTTAACTATTTTCTAGGGCCCACAATAACGTGAAGATGACTTTTAACACTTGTCTTTAGAAGATGGAATGAGGAAAAACATCATGTCCCTTTCCTCGAACTTTCTTGATGTTCGATCTCTTTTGTGTTGTAGATTGATGATGCCAAGAATAGCTTAAGACAATGAGTCCTAGACCCTAGTAATGTTGATTTTAAGGACTACTTGAGCCTAACATAACCAGGAATGAAACATGCAATATGAAATCTTGACATTCAATAGACATGCAAGTAGAAATGAAAAACCAGCAAGCAATGGATCCCAAATTTTGATCCTAGCTCAAATCTATATGAACTCTACTCAATGCTAAATCAATGAATCAAAATGGAAATGAATTCTACTTTCTGGCCATTCCAATTAGCAGGACCAGATCTGGAAAAACAGATCCTAATCATTCTCTAATTGGCCTCTAATCGCAATCAGTAATGGCACCCTTCTAATAGAAAACAAATGCTTTTGATTTCATCAACTTTTAAGAAGTATTCAAGGAGAAAAGATGGAATTTACAAATCTAAGGCAGCGCCCAATCAACAATGATTAGTGGGCTGTTCTGGCTCCAAACATGCGTGCAATGATAGTGGAAGTAGTATGGCTAGTAGCGCCCTCCTCCTACAAGCAATTTGCACTTGATTCCACCAGATTTGGATAAGTGATGATGGAGATCCACCAGAATTCAGATTTGTCCCTGCAGCGAGTTCCTACACAAGAAAGATGGAGAATGAAGCAAGAAGACACAAAACATAATGAAGATGGAAGTGGTTTCAGATCCCTCTCTCACCTTACTCGTGGAGGGTGATTGCCTCTATTAAATAAACTTTGTGAATGTACAATGGTTTGGCATGCAAATGCCAAGCGTCTAATTCCTATGCATGTATTTGCATGCCACTTGCATGTCACATGCATGCCACTTCTAGGTGAAAATTTAACTAGTACTCCCCCATGCACATGTGCATGGGGTCTACCAAACTCAAGTGGGGACATAGGCATCATCATGCAAGAAGGCCTTCTCCACAAGTTTGGGACTAAAAAACTTTGATTGAGTATTTGGGCCTTAAAAACTTGGACCCAAATATTATTCATGTGGCACGTACTTATTCATTTGACTAGGTTTATAAGTTCAACAACTCCCCCTTAAACCTGTTAAATGAATAACTCCTAATGCTTCTCGATGCTTTTCAAATAAGCTCTAATGTCTTCACTTGGCACATACTCCACTTCAATGATTTGTTTTTCCACCAAATCTCTAATGTGATGATATCTCATAGCTATGTGCTTCGTTCTTGGATGAAATACAGAGTCTTTGCTTAGCAAGATAGCCAAAGTGCTATCCATGAGAAGTAAGGATTTTCTTGAAAAACTCCAAGCTGATTCGAGATGTATTACATCCATAGGATTTCATTGCACGCCTTTGCCGCCACCACATATTCCGACTCACACGATGATTGAGCAACAATTGATTACTTTTTGCATACCCATCAAATAGCAGCAACTGCAACTAGGCAAACACATCCAGAGATGCTCTTTGAATCATCCTTCCTGGACATCTAGCTTGTATCTGTATAGGTGATTACTTGTATGCTTTTGTCATAGGAAAAATGAAGTCCATAGTTTATAGTATGCTTGAGATATTTCAAGACATGTTGTGCTAACTTCCAATGTTTCAAACCTGGATTTGAATTAAATTGACTAAGGCTGAAACCTGGAAAAGCTATTTTAGGTCTAGTCCATGTTGCTAAATATATAAGGGAACCAATGAGATGTTGATAGGGAATAAGAGCCATCTGCTCCTTTTCCTCTTCGGTTGTAGGACAATCATCCTTTGATAATATGGTTCCTGTATGCATAGGAACCATTTTCCCTTTACATTGCTGCATGTTAAACTTGTCAAGAAGCTTTGAAATATAGAGAGATTGATGTAGATAATAATTAGAGTTTTCCTTTTCGATTTGCACATCAAGGTAAACTTTGGCTTCTCCCATATCTGCAATTTCGAATATAGAGGATATTTGCTTCTTTACTATCTCCATGTCTTCTATGTACTTAGTAGCAATCAATGTATCATCAACATAAACACCGATGATTACAATTTTCCCATTAAGGTACTTTGTGTAAACATTTGGATCAGCACTAATAGGTGTAAAGCCAAGAAACTTCAAATTTTCATCTTTCTTTTGGAACCAGGCCCTTGCTGATTGCTTTAGACCATAGATGTTCCCCCTCAAAGAGCAAACATGCTTAGGAAATTCATGGGAAATAAATCCCTCGGGCTGCTCCATGTAAAGCTCTTCTTGTAACTCTCCATAAAGGTAGGCTGTTTTTTCATCCACTAAGTGGACAATCAAATTATGTTGAGCTGCAAATGAAAAAATATATCTCACACTGGAATGTTTGATAACCGAGGAAAAGGTTTCAGAGTAGTCTATACCATATTTCTGTGTAAAGCCTTTTGCCACCAATCGAGCTTTGTATCAATTAATCTTGCCATCTGGTCCAAACTTGTATCAAAATATCCATTTGCATTTAATTGCCTTCCTTCCCTTTGGTAGAGGTTTGAGATCCCATACCTTTCTTTGATGCATGGAATCTATCTCATCTTCCATGGCTATTAAGCATCATCCAACGAAGGAACATTCATAGGACCACAAATATCTGTATGAACCATTTCTAAAGGCTTCTTCGCTCGGAAAGCTTTTTATTAAAAGGAGATCTGTGCATCTTTCCTTTGTAACAAGGATCACATTCGAGATTAGAAATACCTTCTTGGATTTTACAACCAACAAAGTGACCTGCTGAGCTTCTTTCATGAAGAGATTTTAAAGACACATGACATAATCTTCTATGCCATAAAACATCAAAGTCTAATACCGCATGCAACTCCTCTTTGTTCGGTGAAACCTCTAAGTAATAAAGATTTCTCTTTCTTGTTGCCTGAGTTACAACAGCCTTTGTTTTTATGTCTAGTACACGACATACATCCACATCAAAAGACATTTTTAGTCCTACATCAATTACTTTTGCTACAGAGATAAGGTCTTTCATCAAAGAAGGAACATAGAGAGCTCCATTAAGAAACTATCATTCCCTTGAAGGTCCTTAGTCTTAGATCTCCTATTCCTTCAACTCTATGCATGCTACCATCTCCTAGTATAACTTGCTTTTCATAAGAGATAGGAGAAAGATTTGAAACAATGTTTTTGCTAGAAACAATATGTGAAGTAGCACCCGAATCAAGTACCATCTCAATATCTAAAATTACCATATTGCACTCTTCATGTTCCTTGGTCATGTAGGTGCACGAAAGTTCTTCGGCTGATTTGGATGTCTCTCCAACTTCATAGGTGAAGTTGTTACAAAGGGAAGATGCATAGATCTCCCTTTAATAAGAAGCTTTCCGAGCTAAGAAGCCTTTGGAAATGGTTCATACTGACATCTGTGGTCCTATGAATGTTCCTTCATTAGATGATGCTCAATACTTCATTACATTCATCGATGATTATACAAGGATGTGTATTGTGTATTTCATAAAGCAAAGATCCAAGGCATTTGAAATGTTCAAAGAATTTCAAGCTTTTGTAGAAGGGACTACAAAACACAAACTCATCGTTTTAAGGTGTGATGGAGCGGGAGCATTTCTAATGAGTTTCTAGACTATTGTAGACAGAAGGGCATTACACATCAAGTTAGTAAAGCCTATACTCCCCAACGCAATGGAGTTGCCGAAAGAAGAAATCGGACTTTGGTGCAAGTGCATGCTTGCACATGCACATCTTTCCAAAAGATATTGGGCCAATGCAATTGGAGCAGCCAATTACCTCTTCAATCGAGTATTGAAAACTTCTTCATATCCAAAATCTCCATATGAACTATGGTGGGGGAGGAAGCCAAATATTGCTCATGCAAAAGTTTTTGGATGCTTAGCACATGTGTTTGTGCCAAAGGACAAAAGAACAAAGCTGGATCAGCATTCCAAAGTAGGTATATTCATTGGGTATGTAAATAGCACTTCTTACTACCGAGTCTATTTTCCTTCAAAAAATACCACTTTGGAATGTAGAGAAGTTGTTTTTGAAGACAAATTTCTAGATGATATAGATCGAACGGGATTCGATTTTTATGATCGATTTGTTTCTGAAGTGCCTAAGCCAAGTATAGAACCATATGCAGTTTTGCATGATGACATGCAAGATCCAGGAAGCTCATCGAGACCAAGGAGAATTCAGCATGGAGATATACCTGAAGAGCTACTTCGAAGATCCTCGAGGCTTGGTAAGGAGCCCATGAGGGAGAATCAACATGACTATCTTGTCGAAGTATGTTGTTTTGCAGGAGAACCCACATCCTATAAGGAAGCTATAGGAGGAAAGGAAAAAGACAAATGGCCATGCAAGATGAAATAGATTCCATTCATCGAAGGAAGGTATGAGATCTCAAGCCTCTACCCGAAGGAAGGCATAGACCAAATGACAAGATCAATCGATACAGAGCTCGATTGGTGGCAAAGGGCTTTACACAAAAGTATGGTATAGACTACTTTGACACTTTTTCCCCGGTTATCAAATATTCTAGTGTGAGATATATATTTGCATTTGCTGCTCAACATAATTTGATTGTCCACTTAGTGGATGAAAAAACAGCCTACCTTTATGGAGAGTTACAAGAAGAGCTTTACATGGAGCAGCCCGAGGGATTTACATCCCATGAATTTCCTAATCATGTTTGCTCTTTAAGGGAGAGCATCTATGGCCTAAAGCAATCAGCAAGGGCCTAGTTCCAAAAGAAGGATGAAGGTTTGAAGGTTCTTGGTTTTACTCTTATTAGTGCTGATCCAAATGTTTACACAAAATACCTTAATGGGAAAATTGTAATCATTGGTGTTTATGTTGATGATACATTGATTGCCACTAAGTCCATGGAAAATATGGAGATAGTCAAAAAGCAAATATCCTCTATATTTGAAATTGCAGATATGGAAGAAGCCAAAGTTTATCTTGGTGTGCAAATTGAAAAGGAAAACTATAACTATTTCCTACATCAATCTCTTTATATTTCAAAGCTTTTTGACAGGCTTAACATGCAGGATTGTAAGGGGAAAATGGTTCTTATGCCTACGGGAACCATATTATCGAAGGATGATTGTCCTACAACCAAGGAGGAAAAAGGGCAGATGGCTCTTATTCCTTATCAACATTTCATCGGTTCCCTTATATACTTAGCAACTTGGACTAGGCCTGAAATAGCTTTTTCAGTTTGCAGCCTTAGTCAATTCAATGCTAATCCAGGTTGAAACATTGGAAGTTAGCATAGCATGTTTTGAAATATCTCAAGCATAATGGACTTCATTTTTCCCATGACAAAAGCATAGAGGTAATCACCTATACAGATGCAAGTTGGATGTCCAAAAAGGATGATTCAAAAAGCATCTCCGGATGTGTTTGTCTAGTTGCAGGTGCTACTATTTCATGGGTATATAAAAAGCAATCAATTGTTGCTCAATCATCTTGTGAATCGGAATATGTGGCAGCAAAAAAAGCATGCAATGAGATCTTATGGATGCAATACATTTCAAACCAGCTTGGAGTTTTTCAAGAAAATCCTTCCTTACTTCTCATAAATAACACTTCAGCTATCTTACTAAACAAGGATTCAGTATTTCATCCAAGAACTAAGCACATAGCTATGAGATATCATCACATCAAAAATTTGGTGGAAAAAAAAATCATCGAAGTGGAGTATGTGCCAAGTGGTAGCCGACATCTTCACCAACCTTTGGATAAGAGCTTATTTGAAAAGCATCGGGAGGCATTGGGAGTTATTTATTTAAACAGGTTTAAGGGGGAGTTGTTGAACTTATAAACCTAGTTAAATAAATAAGTCATGGCACATGGTCATACTTGGGTCCAAATTTTTAAGGGCCCAAAATAACTTAGGCAAATTTTTTTGTTACAAACTCGTGGAAGGCCTTTTTGCATGATGATGCCACATACCCATTTGAGTTTGCTAGACCCCCATGCACATGTGCATGGGGGAGAATAAGTTAGTTGCCACCTATCATGACATGCATGCAACATGCAAAATGCATGCATGAGAATTTGGACACTTGGCAATTGCATGCCAACTATTGTACATACTCAAATTCTAATTAATAGAGGCTCCACGAGTTGGAGAGAGTGAGATTTTGGAATCATCTTCCATCTTCATCATTTATGTGTCTTCTTGATCCTTTTTTGGTGTAGGAACTCGTTGCTGGACAGATCTGGATTTCAGATGGTTCTCCCTCATCACTCATCCAAAAATTTTGAGGAGAACAATTGCAAACTGATCGTAGGAGGAGGGCGCTACTATTCACATCATTTCTACTTCCAATTAGTGCATTTCTGAAGCCAGAACAGCCATCGATTGTGACATTCTGTAAGGTGCTCGTGAAGGTGGTTTAGTTCTTAGCACTAAAGCTTGTGATCTACTGGTCTTCGAGGAGGTAGTTGAGCCGAGAGTCCCTCCATAAATAAATCGCTGAATTCCTCGAGCAATTTTGCCACTTCTGTTGACAAATTTTCTTGTTGCTCCTTTTTCCCTTTTGTAGCCTCTCGACAAACCCAAAGGAAATATTTTGATTTCTTACTGTGTGGTTCTTTTCATCACTAATGCAGTAACGAGCAAAACCTTGTTGGCAGCTTTCGCAGATCCTCCAAGTGCAGCCTTTCCATCTTCCAATATGCACTGGAATGTTCAATGTCGGCAATGTTTGTATCTAGTACTCCCTTTGCCATTTCCACCTTAAGGATTTGATCACATTTTTGGTAAGCAAGCTGAACTGTTCCACTATGCTCCTTGAAATGTGATTATGTGAAGCTCCGGAGTCAATCATGAAATCTAACTTCCTCCCTACAATCTTTCCAAAAAGAAATAACAATTCAAACCACTTTTGGGGATTGCCCCATGGAAGTTCCTTTCCATAATTGCATTTCTTCCAAACATAAGACTGCTCTCTTTTTTTACTTCCACTTAGTTCAAATCACTTAAATCAAATCAAGTAACTGAGGGTTATTCATGTCCAAACAAGCATGCATCCTTGAGACCAGAAGTAGGACCTTTGCCTAACCACGCCCACACAGATCTATCACAAAATTAGTCCATAAAAAACATCCATCCGACAATTCGTGCTTTCACCATCAAGTAGCACATTGCCTCAAAAATGCCCCGCCATTTTGGTCGACAACCGTTATAGTTGAATGATCGGTAGTCATGCATCGGCGGTAGCTAACTACCCATGCTTTACACCTAAAGTCGAGCACCAAACGACATAGCAACGGGCCAAGCACTGGTGGTGCAAGCCCTTAGATGTCGGTGACGCAAGAAGGTTGAAGTAAGGGTCCTTCCAAACAATAATCATCCCCAAGGATCAACTTTATGAAATTTGGAAGATGTTACATTCTTACATAGACTGACTGGTCTTGGGGGCCACCAACACATGTTGGGCACAGTGCTTGGCTTGTGCTGGTAGAGGGAGCTGAGACCTAGCAACTGTATTCTTGGTGTTGGTTGAGCTGCCCAAGTTTTTGTCTACCGAACTCCACCTATAATTCGTTGTGATCCTTCACGCTCCCTCTTTCCTGGAATAGAGTGATGTATGGTTAAGCGCGCTTTTCTAGACTTAGTTTTTACTTTGCTGATTAAGCCTAAGCTCTCGGACATGGATTCCAAAGTTGTCTAGGTTGGCAGAATCAACTCGACTCCTAGACATGGGTCCCAAGAGCTATCTATGACTGCTTGTTTCAAGACCTACTACAAGGATCCAAACCAGGATGCCGAAACAAGAGAAACAATGGGAACGGATGGTGGCTCAAACCTAGCCAACCAATCTAGCTTCTATGCCATTAATTATGACTTTAGTCCTATGAGAGCCCCAACCCCTCATAGCCATAATTAATCTATGGGTTGAGATCGGCCTATTGACCTTACGGGACATTAACCCGAGATTAGTCCAATCCAAGGCGTGACAACTTGACTTGCTCAACATAGGTCAGAAGCTCAATCTTTGACTCTCTAAAATTGCTCTAGGACTTTTGGGAGGGTCATCCATCCGAGTCTTCAGAGCATGGCTCCGAGTCATCTTTCCAACAATTTCATGGGCCAATCCGAATTGTAATTGAATCACGTTCAAATCGGTTAGGCCAAGCTCAAACATCAAATCATTTTAGGGTTTGTTTTTTTACCACTACTTTTATTCTTGGCCTTCTGTCGCATTTGGTCTCCTGATTCCTAACTCCTAAGTCCTTACGATTGATTTCTAATTAACATATGCTCAGTGTTGAGTGTTCAATGACCATTGGTGTGAATGGCTCTCTGTCAAAAGTTAAGAAGATTGAAATTAGCAAAAGTCTTCAAAAACACTGAATAGTAGGTCTAAGGTTACAATTTACTAATATGATTGGTCAGTCGTATGTCAATAACCTTTAACTTTTCAGCAACACCCATCATCAATCTCACTTATATGCCTAGCCCTTAATGGAGCCTTATGACACCATAAATAGGCAATTAGATACCTATGAATAGGCCCTTGGAGACTAGGATAGTTCACATAGACAAAATATAAGCTTTGCCACCTGCACATCAATTTCATAAAGTTCACACATTCTATACTAATTCATAAAAGTATGTGCTGGCACAAAGACCAAAAAGTCTATCAAATTGTAAAGTTATCACCCACGTGTTGAACAAGATTATGAATGAAAAAATATGAGTTTCATAAAGGTGATAAT